>ML433987.1:0-58786 GCA_005239525.1 Nicotiana knightiana | reverse complement strand
AAATCTTAGTCTGATGAATCTTTCTCCTAAGATAGAAAACCTAGTCTGATGAACTTTCTCCTAGGATAGAAATCTTAGTTTGATAAATCTTTCTTCTAAGATACCAAAAAAAAGGGACCTAGTCTGATGAACTTTCTCCTAGGATCAAAATCTTAGTTTTATGAATCTTTCTCCTAAGATAACAAAAAAAAATTACCTAGTCTAATGAATTTTCTCCTAGGATCGAAATCTTAGTCTGATGAATCTTTCTCCTAAGATAACAAAAAAAAATTACCTAGTCTAATGAATTTTCTCCTACAATCAAAATCTTAGTCTGATGAATCTTTCTCCTAAGATAATAAAAAATCCTAGTCTGATGAATCTTTCTCCTAGGATAAATGTCTTAGTCTGATGAATCTTTCTCCTAAGATAAAGAAAACCTAGTCTGATGAATCTTTCTCCTAGGATAAACGTCTTAGTCTGATGAATCTTTCTCCTAAGATACCAAAAAAAATTTCGAAAAAAAAATATCCTTCTTGATTCATTTTAGCATAGATACACAATTCAGTAGTCTCATTTTCCAGCAGAGGGTCTCCATTCCCTAGTTGATTTTATTTTTAGACATAGGGTCTCCACTCCCTAGTCTTGTTTTCCAACATAGGGTCTCCAATCCCTAGTTGATTTTATTTTTAGACATAGGGTCTCAAATCCCTAGTCTTCTTTCAAACATAAGGTCTCCAATCCCTAGTTGATTTTATTTTTTGACATAGGGTCTCCACTCCCTAGTCTTCTTTCCAACATAGGGTCTCCAATCCCTAGTTGATTTTATTTTTTAGACATAGGGTCTCCACTCCCTAGTCTTCCTTCCAACATTGGGTCCCACTCCCTAGCAGACACCGGCATAACCTGGTGATCTTTCTAACAACAGCAAAACATGTTGATCATTTCCTAACACTGGCATAACCCAGTGATCTCCTTTTTCCGGCAACAGCATAACCTGTTGACCTTTTCCCAGACGCCGGCATAACCTGGTGATCTCTTTCTTGACAACGGCGTAACTTGTTGATCCTTCCCCAGACACCGACATAACCTGGTGATCTTTTCTTGACGACAGCATAACCTGTCGATCTTTTCCAACATAGGGTCTCCAATCCCTAGTTGATTTTACCTTTTAGGCATAGGGTATTCACCCCCTAGTCTGCATTCACTCCGAGTACACAATTCCCGGCTTTTCATTGCTTTCAATAATAAAGTAGCATAGATTTTATTACATTAACTTGCAAAATTTTCCTGGTGAAAACTGGGGCAGAAAATTCCGTTCGTTTGTTTTTGATTTTGTGCAGATTACATTTAGGACAATGGATTCGAGATGACCAAAAGAAGAAGTTTTGATCCAGAATAAAAGAAAAGAAGAAAAAGAGAAGTCCCAACCCAAAGTACAGAAGCGGAAAAGATGTGGACTGCTCAAGACAAGATTGAAGTCACAAGCTATGCATGTCCTGTCTTGATCCGAAAAAGATGTAGAAGAATGAACTAGCACCTGCAGCCAACAAGCATCAAGATTCAGATCAGAGTCCGCATGAAGAACCAACCAAGACTCAAGACCAAGCTTCAGAAGACTCATAGATAGGAATCTTGTAACTCGTACTCGATAGGCTTAGTTAGTCTTTTCTTTTCGATTTTCATGTAATAACGGGACCGCGAACCGGAGCCTCGGACGGAACCTCGCTCGACTCTGCAACTGATCATTTCATCATTCTCCTTGAACTACACGCGACCTGATTCCCTTATAACCCGGGATATGTAGGCTGTCCAAAACCAGAACCTGGTCACATCCTCCTTCCTTTTAAGTTTTCCACACTTTTAAATAAAGGTCGGGTCAAAACATGTCTTGTTGTTCTTTGTCTGAAAACTCTTCGTGTTTCCAATCGAAGAGGGGCAGTTGTAGACGCGTAATTTTTGACCCTCCCCGAGATATTATACTTTTTAGCGTTTAAACATTTTGTTTAGGCCTAATATCTCTTTTACTTTATTTTAAGCACAAAAATGAAAATTACAAAAATATTTTCACTTTTAATATTTAGTTTTATTTTAGTAGTATATTTTAATAAATTAAGAGTAAACACATTATATCTTTTTTTTAGTATTCCTAACCCAAAAAAAATCCAACCAGACCTGGACCCAACCCAATTCCCAAGCCCATTCCCTTTAGCCCAATACCCACTAACCTAAAATACTCCTTCTTCTTATATACTTACTACAACCATCAGCAGGGGGACTACACCTTAATCACACAAAATACACACGCCTGAAGACAGACCCTAGCAAGAACGAGAACAGCCACCTCACTGCCTCTTCTTCTTCCCCCCTTGTCTCCACACTTCTCTACCACCAACACCAGACTCGTCGGAGCCACTCCTCTCCAGCCTCCATCCCAACTCCCTCCTCTCATATCCAACTGTCTCCACCCCTTTCAGATATGCGCCATTTCCCCTCCTTCTTTCTCCTTCCTCATTCTCTGATATTCAACAACAAACACATCTGCAGAACAAAAGTGAAAACAGAAACAGAATGAACGGTACACAGAGAAAAGAATTAGAAACCTTAGAGCTCTAGGACAAAAGCAACGCATCAGTAAGAAAATAAAGCAGTGGCAACGGCTTCTTCTTAAACCCTCCATCAAAATCCCATTATATCACCTCACAAGCTTAAAAAATCAGTGGCTATTTTTATCCACAAAATCCATCCATATCAACAGTCCCCAAACAACCATGAGAACAAGCTGAAAATAACACCAAACCAAGCAAAATCAGCCATCTTTTAGCTCCTAAAACTAGCTGCTTTCCTCCACTTAAAAGCACCCCGACACACTGTTGAAATACCAGCGAAACTCCAGCAAAACGTCACCCAACATCTCCACAAAAACAATCCTAAAACGTCCATGAAGCTCACCCATAAACTGCTGTTAAAATCAGCTTCAAAACAGCTGTGTCGCAGCTGGAAAACAGCCACAAAAGCAGCTCTCAGTTACCCGAAAAATGCAGCCGTAAACTCTCCAAAACACTATGAAAATGCTGCCATGTAAACTTGAACGAAAATAGCTCTTCTTCCTCTTTAAATAGCCGTGAAAGGCTGTTCAAAAATGCAGCAAAACAAGCACCAAAAATAAGCTCATAGAAAGCCCCGATCTAGTTGAAAAATAACTCCAAATACTAACTCGAAGAGGTAGAGGTTGATTCTGCTTGGCGAAGTTCCGTTCGAGGTCGACGACATTGGTTTCGCATTCCATTCACTTGATAGACAATTTGTTGTAATCAAGTTCTTGTTTAATATGAAGGAATCAATTAGTAAGGTCCATTATTTCTCCCCTGTTCTTCTCTTTTCTGATTTGTGCTCGTATAAATGGCATGGATTGATGAATTTGGGACTGAAATGTGCAAACGTATATTTTGAGTTATTCGCTGGAATTTTTTGTTTCTTATGTCATAAAGAATGCAATTTCTTTGTATAAATTTGTGGTGTGATCTGTTATGTACTTGTTAATTATTTTGGTTGGTGACTCGTGATAATGGATATATGCTTTGGGGTGCTGAAACGTGGCAGTCAATTTAGTTTTGGAGAAAAGTGGAGCGAACTAGTTAGAATAGAAATTGAGAGTATGTTATTTGTTGAGGAAGTAAATAGATTAGTTCTATTAGCTAAAAAACAAGAATAATTAGTGTTTGAGATCATGTATTGAGGTAATCGAGTTTGCATGTAGTAAAGAAAGAGCATAGAATTCACTGTTGAAACCGTGTATTCGAATTGATATGATTATACTATATTTGTATTCAATTCAAACTTCCACAGCCTAGAAAATTCCTTATCATTAAGTTCTTCATCTTTATCTGTACTTTCTCCCAAAATAACTCCATAGCTATGGACCTCAATACATGATCTCAAACAGTTGAATAAATAATTCAGAGATGTGTAGCTACTTTAGGCACGTTAACTCAATAAATTATCGTGACTATGAGTGCGGTTCCCGTCGCATGGTCACGATACATAATCCCAATTCGGGTGTGCATTTCATGTGACCCGGCCCTAACTTCAAACTATAATAAAATCACATGTTGGAATCGCGGGTGCATTTCATGTGTCACGGTTACGATATGTCCAAAAACAACAAGTGCACGTCATCGTGACTTGTTCCAAGATAAATCCATAAATATTAAAAGCGGCTAAAAATTAAAAAGGCTAGATGCACAATAGTTTAAAAATATGTAAATAATCAGATAATTTAGGCCAAATATTAATAGTTAAGCGACCGTGCTAGAACCACGGAACTCGGGAATGCCTAACACCTTCTCCCGGGTTAACAAAATTCCTTACTCGGATTTCTGGTCGCAGACAAATCAAAACAGAGTCTAAATTTCCTCGGTTTGGGATTTTAAAATAAAACGGTGTCCCGGAGCATCGTCAAAAATCCGGGTGGCGACTCTGAAAAAATTAAAATAAATCCCAAATCTGAATAATGTCACTTTAATTGGAAAAACTCCCTTATTACCCTTCATTAACCTTACGGGTGAAAAAGGAGGTGTGAGAAGCACAATAAGAACTACCCGACCCATGATTTAGAGTTAGCCGCGGTGATTCATACACTAAAGATGTGGAGGCACTACTTAGGGATACCACCCCTTAAAAGGAGAAGACACTGTTTGAAATTACAGGAGATGGGGTCCTTAGATATCGAGGATGATTATGTGTCCCTAATGTTGCAGGTCTGTGTCGGCAGATTATGGGAGAAAATCATTATTCTCGTTATCCTATCCATACAAGAGCGACAAAGATGTATCATGATATCAGGGAAGTATATTGGTGGGACAGAATGAGAAAGAATATAGCGGAGTTTGTTGCTCAGTGTCCTAACTGTCAGCAAGTTAAGATTGAGCATCAGAAACCCGGTGGATTACTGCAGGCTATGGAGATTCTGACTTGGAAGTGGGAAGTAATCAATATGGATTTCATCGTAGGCTACCTCGTACGCAGCGTAAGTTCGATTCGATATGGGTGATAATTGATAGGCTTACAAAGTCAGCCCATTTTTTGCCCGTTAGGACTATATATTCCACAGAGGATTATGCAAGACTTTATATTAAGGAAATAGTACGACTGCATGGTGTCCCTATATCTATTATCTCGGATAGAGGAGCTCAATTTACAACTAACTTCTGGAGGTCCTTCCAAAAAGGATTGGGGACTCAAGTAAGTCTTAGTATAGCATTTCATCCCCAGATAGATGGGCAGGCTGAGTGTACTATTCAGACACTGGAGGATATGTTACAATCTTGTGTGATAGACTTCAAAGGTAGCTGGGATGATCATTTTCCTCTTATTGAGTTCGCATATAATAATAGATACCATTCCAGTATTCAGATGGCTCCATACGAAGCTCTTTATGGACGGAAGTGTAGGTCGCCTATAGGGTGGTTCGATGTTGGGGAAGCTACGTTAGTAGGACCAGAATTGGTACAGTAGGCAATCGAGAAAATTAAGCTGATACAGGAAAGGCTATTACCAACTCGAAGCCGTCAGAAGTCTTATGCGGATAATCAACGGCGAGACTTGGAATTTCAGGTTGACGATTGGTATTCCTAAAGGTATCACCGACGAAAGGCGTTATGAGGTTCAGAAAATAGGGAAAACTTAGCCCTCGGTACATTAGACCATATAGGATCATACGCAAGGTAGGCCAGGTAGCATATGAGTTGGACTTGACTTTGGATTTGGAGTTTGTACATCCAGTCTTTCATGTGTCTATGCTCCGTAAGTGTATCGGAGATCCTTCCATAATTGTGTCAGTTTATGATGTTCAGGTCACAGAGTAGCTATCATATGAAGAAACTCCCATTGTTATACTAGACAGACAGGTACAGAGATTGAGAACTAAAGACGTAGCTTCGGTAAAAGTACTTTGGAGAAACAACAATGTGGAAGAAATAACTTGGGAGGAAGAGAAAAAATAAAGTCTAGATATCCCTACTTATTTCCTCCTCCAGACAAGGGTCCAACTGAGACATCACAACCTTAAGGTACGTGTACGTATTCTTGTGTTAGTTATTGTCATTGGTCGTGTGAGGCCATTGTCGTTATTGTTGATTGGCGATCCTATGTGGCGTTGAATTATTAAGCTTCTATAGGGAGAGTTGGTAGAAGTATTGTTACAAAGGCGACTATTCCAAAGTTATATAGATCCCATAGAATTAAGCATTCGAGGACGAATGCTTCTAAGGGGGGAAGGATGTTACATCTCGCATTTTCGTACGTTAAAAGTTTCGTCTTCAGTTAATTGACGTAGACTCGGGGATGAAATTATCTTGAGGTTAACGTATGTATGTTATTTATAACAAGCGATAAGTAAGTGTCATGAAGGATAAAGGGTACACGAATTAAGGAAACCGAGTTTAGCTGAAGGTTGCCAATTTGTATAAAATACGGGTCGTGCGATAATACCTGATATTTATGGACTAGTACCATACAAGGTACCATATGACCATGATAGTATGACGTATAAAGTGTATTAAAAATGAGTAGTATTTTCAGGTAATTTTAGATAATTCTTAACTATGCGGGTAATTAGTTAATTACCGGGTAACGGGATATTACCTAACTACCTAATAAGTGGATAAAGATTAATAATTCTTACCCCCACCCCTCAAAAAATGTGGCAGCTGGCCACAACCTAAGGCAAATGACTCCTTAGTCATTTTGATAGGTGGCAACTAAGTTAGCCAAAAAAGGGACAATACATTTCTTATAATTACTATACAAGTCTTACCATCAGAAACTTAGAAACTCTTTACAATTCAAAGATTATGCAAGTCTTACCATCAGGACCTTAGAAACTCTTTACAATTCAAAGACATTAGAATTTGGAAATCCAAAAACATTAGTCACTTCAAATCTTTCAACAAAGCTTTCTTTCTCATATCTTGAAAACAAGTTACAATTAGAACGTTAGAAACCTTGACAATTCAAGCTCTACAAGATATTAACAACGAGATTTCTTGCATCCAAATTCTCCTACAAAGAATATTATACGGATTTTTCCCTACTCCATGTATGTTAAGGCTATCCCTTCTTTCTTTTTGGAATGATCCAAATATACAGAAAAACGAGCAAACACACGATTTTCATAAATTACTCTATTCATAGGAATACTAGGGGTGTCTATATTCTTGATTCCCCATGTGAATTATTATTATCTTCTCTTCATGGGTCCCAGAAAAATACGTATTTGATAATATTATCCGAAAGGCATATTGATTTTTATGGCGTTTCGAGAAAATTTTATTAACGTATTTCTTATGCATTTCATGCATTTATACATATACATGGATCCATGACCAGATGCCGGTATATACGCATATATATGTATATTATATTTATGTGGGATATAGGAAAAGGTTACAGCGTTATATACGCACCACCACCTGATCAGTTGCTATATGTTGATGATGTTGCTCATAGTGGCCGAGACGATATGATGGGATGCCCTCAGTGGCTTGATGATGTTATGTACACCTATACCTATGCATGACACGACATTTATATGCACGTGCATGACATTATAAATGTTTTAGAATTTACAAAGTTATTCAGATTTACTGATGGATTTCTTTATTCATGTTTCATCTATGTCTTCTACGTACTGATTTTCATGCCTTACATACTCAGTACATTTTTTGTACTGACGCCCTCTTTCACGGGGCCTGCGTTTCATGCCCGCATGTGCAGGTAGGAAAGCTGACGGTCCCCCTTCTTAGGATCCTTGATCAGCGAGAGTTGGCGTGCTCCACTTGATCTGGAGCTGCTTTTGATTTTAGTACGATATGCTTGTATATATATATATGGGTATGAAGTGGCTCTGTCCTGTCTTATGCAGGTTTATTTCTATTAAATACTGTAGACAGTTATGTACAGTTGGATAGTATATGGCATTGTCGGCTTTCAGTTTTGGGTATATAGTTTTCTATTGCGACCTTGTCGGCTCGCCCACTGGAAGAGGACTCCAACAAGCAGATCGAGCAAGAGGAACCTCAGCACGCCATTAACATGATCATTGTTGGAGTTGACATCTCTCAAGGGCCGATGTTAAAGCGCACCATGGTGTCCATTACAATGGAAAAACGGACTCGAGATTATGTACCGAACGGAACCGTATCTTTCAACAACAAGGACATTGGAGGCATCGTGCAACCACAAAATGATGCCCTGGGAATATTTGTACTCGTAAATAAATCTTGAGTTAAGAGTGTGTTAATTGATCCAGGTAGCTCGACCAATATCATTAGATCGAGGGTTGTGAAACAATTGGGTTTACAAGACCAGATAGTGCCTGCAGTCCAAGTTTTAAACGGATTTAACATGGCATGCGAGACTACCAAAGGGGAGATAACCCTGCTAGTAAACACTGCAGGGACCATACAGGAAACAAAGTTCTACGTGATAGAAGGAGATATGAGATACAATGCTCTATTCGAAAGGCCATGGATTCACAACATAAGGGAAGTACCCTCAACACTAAATCAGGCGTTGAAATTCCCCACACAGGGAGGGATCAAGACTGTTTATGGAGAACGGCCGGCTGCAAAAGAAATGTTTGTTGTCGATGAGTTGACCCCGATATTCGCACTCTCGACATCAAAGAACCCTATTTCGGCTACCAAGGAATAAACCCAATAGCAATCACTTATATCGGCCCCGACCGAACCACAAAAGCAAGAGACAAGCAAGGATGATGATTACGGAGTCCCTAGGTCGTTCATAGCCCCTGAAGATTCTGATGCCACCAAGTCTATGGTTAAGGAGCTGGAGCAAGTAAGATTGATCAAGCACTTGACCGATCAAATTGAATACCTGCGCACGAGGCTAACTCCCGAGCTCAGGAAAAAACTCATTGAATTCCTTATAGCTAACATAGATTGTTTCGCTTGGTCCCATCTTGATATGACAGGGATCCCGCCAGAAATAACTACTCACAAGCTGAGCTTGGATTCGAAGTTCCACCCGGTTAAATAGAAAAGGAGGCATCAATCCGAAGTCAAGCATGCATCATCAAAGACGAGGTATCCAAACTTCTTAAAATAGGCTCTATTCGGAAACTTAAGTAGTCGGATTGGTTAGTCAACGGAATAGTAGTGCCTAAAAAGGGAAATAAATTAAGAATGTGTATGGATTACAAAGACTTGAACAAGGCATGCTATAAGGACTCTTTTCCTTTGCCTAACATTGATTGCATGATCGATGCAACGGCCGTCCACGAGATACTCAGCTTTCTCAGCGTCTATTTTGGGTACAACAGATCAGGATGGATCCGGGCGACCAAGAAAAGACTTCCTTCATCACTAAATACGACATCTATTGTTATAACGTAATGTTATTCGGACAAAAAAATGCCGGTGCCACTTACCAACACCTAGTAAATCGGATCTTCGAAATGCAAATAGGAAATCAATGGAGGTTTACATTAACGACATGTTAGTTAACTCCCCGTGACCAGAGGACCATTTGGAGCATTTGTAGGAAACCTTCAACATACTGAAGAAATACAATATGAAGCTGAACCCCGAGAAATGTGCACTCAGGGTCGGGTCCAGGAAGTTCCTTAGATTCATGGTGTCCAACCGGGGAATCAAGATCAATCCCGACAAAATCAAAGCTATAGAAGACATCACCATAGTGGACAATGTCAAGCCCGTTCAAAGGTTAATCGGGCGTATACCACCCTGGTCGATTCATATCAAGGTCCTCCTATAAGAGCCATCGGTTCTTCTCATTGTTGAAAAAGAATAATAACTTTTCGTAGACCCCAAATTGCCAGCAAGCTTTGGAAGGACTCATACAGTACCTTTCAAGTCCACCTTTGTTTCATACTCTGAAGGAAGACGAGTAGTTGTACTGTACTTAGCGGTACCTGAGATAGCAATAAGTGGAGTCTTAGTCCGGGAGGAGGAAGGTAAGCGATCTCCTATATATTATGTTAGCAGGACTCTAGAAGGGGCCAAAACAAGGTATCCTCACCTGGAGAAGTTGGTGCTCGCTTTGCTAAGCACCTCCAGGAAGTTAAAGCCATATTTACAATGATATCCCATATGTGTCGTAAATGCACAAACCCGAGCTCTCGGGACTGTTGGTCAAATGGTCCATGGAAATTAGTAGGTACGATATCCAATATCAACCCTGAACCTCAATCAAATCTCAAATTTTGGCAGACTTCGTGGCCGACTTCATGCCGGTCTTAATATCCGAAGTCGAAAAGGAATTGTTGTTAACCTCGGGAACCTCCTCGGGGATCTGGACCTTTTTTACGGATGGTGCCTCGAATGCAAAAGGGTCTAGACTCGGCATCGTGTTGAAGCCTCCCACAGATAACGTAGTTAGGCAATCTATTAGAACTGTGGAATTGACTAACAATGAGGCCGAGTATGAGGCCATGATTGTAAGTCTCGAATTGGCTAAAATCCTAGGGGGGAGTGATCGAAGCTAAATGTGATTCCCTCCTTGTGGTAAATCAATTCAATAGGACTTAAAAAGTGAAAGAGGAACGAATGAGAAGATAATTTGATAAACTATAGGTAACGCGACATAGATTCAAGGAATGGACATTATAACAGGTGCCCGGGATCAAAATAGTGAAGCCAATGCCCTGGCTAACTTGGGGTCAGCAATTGATGATGATGAATTAAGCTCGGGAATGGTCGTATAACTCATGAAATTGGTAGTTGAAGAAGGTCATGCCAAGATAAACTTGACAAGTTTAACCTGGGACTGGAGAAATAAGTATATAGGTAAGCTGAAGACTGGGAAGGTGCCCTTGGATCCCAAAGAATCGAGAACTCTACGCACGAAGGAGACCATGTTTAGCCTGTCTAAAGATAATACTCTGTTCAGAAGAACGTTCGATGTCCCACTCGCCATATTCTTGGGGTTGGGAGACATTGAATATGTTTTGAGGGAAGTTCACAAAGGCACCTACAAAAATTAAGGGGAAAAATCGTTGGTTTGTAAGATAATCAGAACCGACTATTATTGGAGCGACATGGAGAAATAAGCGAAGGATTTCGTGCGAAAATGCGACGGCTTTTAGAGGCACGCACCAATGATCCATCAGCTCAGGGAGTTACTACACTCGGTCCTATCACCCTGGCCGTTCATGAAGTGAGGAATGGACATTGTTGGTCCCCTACCATGTCCACCGGGTAAGGCTCAATTATACTATTTATGATTGAATATTTCTCTAAATGGGTTGAAGCTCAAGCGTTCGAGAAGGTCCGATAAAGAGAAATCATTGACTTCATTTGGGACCACATCATATGTCGGTTTGATATACCGGTCCAGATAGTATGTGATAACGAGAACCATCTCATTGGCAGCAAAGTAGTTTTTCGAGAACTATAAGATCAAGAAGATATTATCAACACCCTATCACTCTAGTGGGAACGCGCAGGCGGAGTCGACGAACAAAAAATCCTTCAAAACATTAAGAAAAGGTTGGCCGATGCCAAAGGGAAATGGAAGGAAATCCTACTCGAAGTTTTGTGAGCATACCGCACAACCTCAAAATCCAGTACCGGGGCCGTTGTCGTTAGTCTACGGCGCCCAAGCACTAATATCAATCAAGGCGGGAGAACCGAGCCTCAGGTTCTGGTATGCAACCGAGGAATCTAACAGCAAGTCCATGAGCGCAAGCCTAGAACCACTGGATGAGGGACGCGATGCCACTCTAGTCCAGTTGGCCGCCCAAAAAAGCGGATAGAAAGACATTACAGCCGAAGATCTAACCTCCGATATTTCAACATCGGGTACTTGGTATTAATAAGAGTAACACAAAACACCTGTAACCCGAACAAAGGGAAGCTAGGAACGAACTTGGAAGGTTTGTATCAAGTCATCGGGATTACTGACAAAGGTTCATACAAACTCGAAATAGGAAACGGCACACAGCTACCAAAGAAGTGGAACGTACCCACTTATATGATATTACTGCTACAGTACGCCATCATTCATTTTCTTTTATTTTGGCTAACACTTGTAGGCAACAGCCAAAAGAGAATGTAGCTGATTAGGCCTAAAAGCACGCGTTGCACTCTTTTTCCCTTGAGATGGTTTTGTCCCAAATGGGTTTTCAAGAAAGGTTTTTAACGAGGCAACAATAAATCGTGCTAACTTAGAGTCAAAGACTGGTTTTAAATCGGAGTTAATGGTCGCATCAATAGTATCTGAGTCCACTCAAAGATCGACCTCGAATACTGGGGGTCATCACCCTAGGGTCATAATTTGTAGCAAGGAAGGAAACTCTATCTCGAACTGTCTAGGCTCGGTGGTTAGGATTTACTGTAAGGGCCAAACAGTCAAATGAATCATGCCTGAGTATATCACACTGGTCACAATACGAGATTTTATACAATCTTGTACGTTACGTGCAGAAATGAAAGAAAGTTTCTACAAACATTTTTTGCTTCTTAAAAGTATCGAGCCTAAGGGCTACTCCTACTCAAGGCCTATCAAGCCCAAGGGCCACCACTATCCGGGCCCAAAGATCTACCCCCACTTGGGGACTGCCGACATGGACAAGTTCAGATGGCTGGGGTTATCAAAACCTGAAGACACAAAAACTAGGCATTGCCCAAACCTAAAAGGCTACGGCCACCCTAAAAACAGTTCGAAGACGTCTGAAGTCCATAATCAAAACATAAGGCCTTCAACAAAATTCTAAAACTGCTCAAAGGTTATACTCGGAAAAATTATAGTCTAAAAACATTTAAACAAATATCTTGGGGAAAGCTTCCGGTCTCTCTGAGCCGGTCACTCCGAGTTCCCATAAGTTTCAAACAAAACTTGAATCGAGGATAAGTCTTGTTCGGACTTCCAAAAAGCAACTTATTACTACGTTTTATTTCGTGCTAAGGCATTTTAAATCTTTGCAATTGTTAAAAGGATGCTAAAGGTAATAGACTTGAAAATTTCCAAAAGGGAAAAAAACTTAATATATACATTCCAGAATGTCTTTACAAAGGCTAATGAAAATGGCCTCAACAAAAATAAATGTACAAGGTGCAAAAACAAAGATAAACAATCCTAAGGCACATATGCATGATCTTCACCAAAACCCGTATCATTACCAGAGCCGTGGGGGCCTTCTTCATCTTCGTGTTTCTTAGAGCCCTCAGAGCCTTCTTCATCCTAGGGTTCAGCTAGCTTCTTGGCCTTGACCTCAAGCCTTTTTGCCTCCTAGATCTCGGTAGATAGGTTAAGCCTCGGGCATGGATCTTTTCAAGGGTCTCCCTTCGAGACAACCGCTTCATGTACTCAATAGTGGCTTTCACGCGGGCCTCAGATGCCTCGACATCAGCCCTATATCGAGCCACCATCTCTTCAGCATCGACGGAGGTTGTGCATATCTGAGCCTTTACAGCTTCACATTCACTACCGAGGGCATCCTGCTCTGCTAGGGCCGAGTTCAATTGAGCTCGAAGTTCCTCGTTCTGCCGGGCTCACTTATCGGCCTTCTCTTTTGCCACTCGAAGTTGAACTTCTACCGATGCCAGCTGTGCCTGGGCATTTTCCTTCTCCGAAGCCAGCCAGTCCATTTTTCCCTTCCAAACATCGGGCATGGCTTGGACCTCGTTCATTTCATCTCGGAATTGGTTGATCCAGTAAATCTTCTGTTGAACCTACGAGGTTTGGTCGTTAGTCTCCATGGCTAAGTCTTCATTTCTAACTTTGAAAACCTTTACCTTTTCGACCAAGTCGGCATGCTCCTTCTAAGCCGCATCCAGCTTGGCCTGGAGATTCTTGACGGTCCGTTCGTGTTGCTCGTTGAGAAGCTTATACATGTCCCGTTTCTCAATAAGCTCCTTGATCTCAACCTCGAGGTGGTTAAACTCGGTCCGGTACCGAAGAAAGCTTTTATGATGGAGTACCGAGGCCTACGAAAGGGTAAAATAAAGAAAAAATGAGAAATATCAAGGACTAAGTCAAAGGTCAAAAATCGTAATGATACCTTACCCGATTCAGTGTCTGTTGTGTCTCATTGAACAGGCATGGTACGTCCACCTCGTTCATTTTCTCATGGTCTTCTTTGGTTACCAGGCAGCGAAGGTGGCTCGCTACTCCTACGGGAGCGGAAAGAACCTGGGCATCCTCCGAGATAGTGATGACTATCGACCTCTTGCGGCTGGGATCTACACTTGGGGAAGGGAATTGGTTGACTATTTTCAGGCTCGAATTCAGCCAGCCAACTTCTGAAGATGACTCATTTATCGGCACTTCCAGGTTGCCCAGCCCGAAAAAATCCTCCAAGATAAACGAGTCCACACCGTCAAAAAAGGAACAAAGTGGATCGTCTGTGCCATGAGTCCCTCATTAGACCTCCCTTTCGTGCTCGGGCCTCCTCGAGCATAGACTCGGTATAAGAAGGCGGCCCTGAAATAACTATTACACCAAGTGCCTCCTTCGGGGCGTGGCCGGCATCCTGAGAAGTCTCGGCCCCGATCTACTCATCGACCCCCCGGTCCTAAGGGGGATCAGCCTCATGGATCTCCTCTTCAATGTCTGATTCCTCCTCGGGGGATGTCGGCCCGTGGGCCAATAAACAATCATCTTCTTGGGGCTCATTCATAAGCCAATAAAGCGAATTCGAGTCAGGTGCTCAAGAGCTAGAACTTTCCTTTGGCTTACGGGCCAACCTTTTCTTTGGCTTCTTCTTCTTTGAGCTAGGGGAGCCCAGAGCCTTCCTTTTCTTCTTTCTCCTGCTGCAGCTCCGAGCTGCCCCAAAGCGGAGGGGTCAATGGACGGGTCCCCGTCCCCTACTAAAGGCCTAAGCTCAATGGTCTTAGGCAAACCTGCAAAAGGAAAAGTGAAGAAAAGAGGGTAAGTACGATGCGAATGGAAGATCCATATGTTACCTATTCAAGGAAGGGTCTTACCGTGAGAACGGGCCTCCCAGCGTCACCCTCGAGAGTTTGCACCATGATCGCTCGAAATAAGGCATCTGTGAACAAATTCCCTTGATCCACCCCTTGAGCTGAGGGATAGCGTTTGGAACTCGAGTGATGGCTGCACAACCACAAATACAATAAGAAAAAAGGAGATGAAGGTAAAATAGTGTTCAAAGGGAAACCATACTTACAAGATGCGTTCCACTTCTTGGGGAATGGCATGAGTTCGGAGGGAACCAAGTCTTCGGTCTTCACCCGAACAAAATCCCCCTACCAGCCCCAGTCCTTGTCCTCGTCGATGCTCGAGAATGAGGCTTTACTATCCCAGCATGTGAGCTTTATTAGTCCTCCTCGGAAGATTCGGGGACTGTATACGCGGAGTAAGTGATCGATGGTGAACCGACGAGATTCGGTCTTGTTCATGAAAAAAAGAAGGAGGATTACGATCCTCCACAATGAAGGATGGTTTTGACCGAGGCATACTTCGTACCTCTTGCAGAAATCCAAGATAAACGGGTCCACCGCCCCAATGTGAAAGGATAAGTGTAAGCACTTATATACCCCTCCATGTGGGTAGTGATATCCTGAAAACTCGAAGGTAGAAGCTTGGCCAAAAGGTAAAAAATGAAAAAAGGAGGAAAGTATTTATAGAGGTTTCACCCTGTTTCACATTCAGGGATGACCTGGCGTTGGCTGACGTGTGTTTGAAATCATGACGACACGATTGACCGGACATTTTGGATTCTTCACATTTTTGTCAAGGCGTATTAAAGAAGGGGTCGAAGTGCATATGTCATTTCTCTTCGTTTTAGTAAACTTACTCTCCGAGAAATGAAGGGACTATCTGTATACGGATGAAACTGATCCCTTTGGATACCTCGATTCTCGATGGAGTAAATGGAGCAGAGACATGATCGTAAGGAACCAGATTCGGGGCAAGGAGCCCTCGAGTCAGGCTCCGAGCAAAACACCTGCCCTCTGGAGAATTAGGGACATATCCCAAATCCGATTCGAATCCCAAAACATCAGAGAACATTACCAGATAATCGAGCACGACTAGCGAAGGCCGTGATATCCACGCCCAAACGGATGTCACAGCATGAATCTCGGCATGTATCGGCAGAAAATCTGTGATTAGCAAAATGGAAGATTTTTACCTTTTATGGAATTGTACTTGGGGTGTAAAACTTCCTTACTATATAAAGGGTAGTCTGACTATTCATTAGACACATTGTAATACGCATATCAACGCAATATATGCTTATTTTCTCTATTATTCAAAGTTCTTATTTTTGTTCATCAATTCTTCATTGTTGTTAGCCCGGGATCGAAAGCATTACATTAAGCTGTTACTGAGTCTGGGATCACTCCCCTTAATTGATTTGACTTAAAACCATATATAAATTTAATTGTTATCCATTTTCGAAGGTAAACAAGTATTTCCTTGAAACCTATAACATAAATAAATTCCCTTACATTTGAGACTCTTTTTAAAGAAGAAAAAAAGGTGCTCAAGCCAGTGTTCCAAAAAATCCCTTAGATATGTAATATTTGTTAGAAGTATATAATTTTTTCTATGTTACAGTAAATAATGTCATCATCCATGGTCTATTTATCAACATAATTAATGAGCACTTACAAAATTGATTACCTTTGCAAAAGTTAAATTTCCTTATTTCAAAATGGTGAACCTAGGAAATGTGACAAATACCTAATTTAGCTAGCGTTTGTGTATGAGGTAAAATTGATTGATAACAGATGGTCAAATGGTAACATGACGCGTAGAATCGAACATAGGTAAATGACGAGTCAGGAAATAACCAATATCGGATATAATGGGTGTGAACGGTAATCTGGTACCAGATAAATTTCGAAGGGAACGTAGTCGACGGTAGAAGTTCAAAGGTTTGCTGTCGGATAGCATTGAATGAGAGAATATTCACTATCATTAAATGAGAGACCGTTGTAGAGAATATCCGCATTCAAGTCATGCTTACAAATTTGGCAATGAGTCTTTATTTATCATTTAGAGGAGTTTGATCCTACGATCTTATTTCCCTAGGTAGAGCTATAAATAGCGAGGTGAGCAGTCATTGTAAGGGGAGGAAACATTCTACAGAAAAAAGGCTATACTTTATTATTTCACTCTCAATTTTTACTTTTACTCTCGGAGATGCCGAAACCAGAGCTAGGCTTGTTATCTTCCTTAATTTCGATCGTAAATCTTGATTTTAATCCTATATCGTTACCATTTTTTAATCAAATTAATTCACTTGCTTTGATTCATTCATTTATCACTAACTACTTTTGGTTCTTTACTTAGTTAAAACCAGGTATGCTAGCTAATGATGTCAACAACACACACAACGTTGAGGCACATGAATAATTGTTCCAACGTGATGACTCCATCAGTGAGACTAGCAATGAAGGAGATGATACGACCCTGGCTTGAGGTGGTCAGTACCCTCGGCATTTGAGGTAACCAACCCCTGATGATTCGGAGGAGCAAAACATCATAGGATCGGGAAAACTCCTAAGGAGCAGTAGAAAGCAATCTGGATCATCTCTCAAGACAGATCGAATGATGACAGAGTTAAAGAAAGCATTGTCTGGCGCCTCCAATAATGTGAACGGAAGTGTCCTGGTTCCTCCCAATGTTCCTGCAAATCAAACAGCTCAGAGAGATAATAACACCCCAAGGAGTGAAGTCAATTTCGACGAAGCCGGAGAGGCTGGTAGAAGATATTAATGATATCTTCAAGACCGAGATCATAAGGTTTATGAGGGAAATGAACGAACAAATGGATCATAATATGAAGGATTTCCACGCTCGAATGGATCAAATTCCGGGTGCGCGCCACCTGTGCTAAAAGGTCCAAATTTGAAAAATACACAATTGTTGTTTAAGCTAAGTGCAGCAACAGAAATAATTCCGAAGAGATTTAAGATGCCGGAAATACCAAAATATGATGGGACTTCAGATCTGCAGGAGCATATCACAACTTACACCACAGTAATGAAAGGAAATGATTTGGATCAACATGAGATCGAATCGGTTCTGTTGAAAAGGTTTGGTGAAACCCTCACAAAGGGAGACCTCACAGAGTACTCTATTTTACCTGAGCATTCATTTGACTCTTTTAAAATGCTTGCAGACTCATTCATTAAGGCCCATGATAGAGCGAGAAAGGTCAGGCCAAAAAGGCAGACATATTCAAGATTGCGTAGGGTGAATCCGAGTTGCTGCGAGAATTTGTGATCCGGTTCCAAAAAAAAGATGTTGATACCGGTGGTTCCATATGAGTGGGTAGCAGAGGCATTCACAAAGGGTCAAAATCCACTAAGTTCGGATGCCTCTCAAAAATTGAAGAAAAAACTGCTCAAGTTTCAGGCAACCACATGGGCAAATGTCCATAACCCTTATGAATCAAAATAAGGATAGAAGACGATCAAGTTGGGTCTTTGGTATTAACCAAGGGACGAGATCAACATAAAAACAAGGAAAAGTTTAGGACCGACTTTGATCCTGATTTGCGGCCTTCTAGATGTTGTTTTCTATCGTACGAAAGGACTTATGGGCGCAACAACAAAGGGTTTCAGTCATCACATAGGTTTGCTCCTTACAGAAATACTGATCGTAGCCAGAACAGTAGGTCGTTACAGGAGAAGGAGGTTCTAAGGTCCTGAGACGCCGCATATCTCAAATTATCAGATTACAACTTCAACATCAGCCTAGTAGAGGTTGTGTGGGCAATGAGAAATATCAAAGAAGCACGTTTCCCGAAGCCTGTTTGATCAGATCCTAGCCAGAAGGATCTCGGTTTATGGTATGAATACCATGAGGCTCACGGCTATAGAACTGGAGGTTGCCGACATCTTTGCAAAGATGTGGCAACATTATTGAAAAATGGCCATCTTAGGGAGCTCTTAAGTGACCGAGCCAAGAACAACTACGGTAGAAGCCGGGATAATGCGAAGCCTTCAAAGGTAGTAGGAGGGTCGCCTCGGATGACTATCAACATGATCTTCGGAGGAAACGAAGTCAATGGTGTAACCTTTTCATCAACAAAGAAAATGAAGATATTGGTGACTCGGAAAAAGAGACTCCGGGAAATAGCAGAAGATGATATCACCTTCATTGAGGAGGACGTTGACGGACTTCTTCTGCCGCATAATGACACTTTGGTAATCTCTCCCAATGTTTTAGATTTCAAAATTAAGTGTGTTTTGGTTGATCCAGGAAGTTCAGCCAACATCATCCAATTGAGAGTTCTGGAGCAAGCGAAGTTGACTAGGAACATTATTATGGAGACAAAACTCTTGGATGGCTTCAACTTGAAAAACATGACAACATGAGGAGAGATTTTGATGCCCACACACGCCGAAAGAGTAACAAAAACCACTCTATTTGAAGTAGTAGATGGCGATATGGGTTATAATGTAATCCTCAGAAGGCCGTTGATACACGAGATGAAGGTTGTGCCCTCAATATTTGAAATTTCTAACATTGAAAGGAATCAAACAAAGAAGGTGAGATCAACCGACAGTGAAGGAGGAACAGGGTAACTGTTTCTAGCAGCAAGGGGAAAGAGTCCAAAAAATAGCATTTACATGAACCGTGCCTTCTCATTTTCTGAATGAAGACGATAAAGGAGGGGAGTCATCGAAATCCCATCAGATGCCAAGATACTTTCAGGTGCCGTAGGAGATGGATGCGACTAAGTTGACAGCGGAAGAACTCGAGAAAATGGCCCTGTTCGAAGAATTTTTGGAAAGGAATTTCACCTCGGAACATGATTAAATCCCGAGCTTAGGTTAGAATTTATAAATTTCCTTAAAGATAATGCATATTGCTTTGTATGGTCACACTTGGACATGACATGTATCCCATTAGAGATAATAGTTCACAAGCTGAATCTGGATCCAAATTTCTCACCGGTAAGGCAAAAGAAACGTCATATAGGAGAGGCTAGGAACAGGTTTGTTAAAGAAGAGGTAACTCGATTACTCAATATTGGTTCAATCCAGGAGGTAAAATATACAAAATGGTTAGCCAACGTTGTAGTACCAAAAAAGAATAACAATTTTAGGATATGCGTAGACTATAAGGATTAAAATAAGGCATGCCCTAAAGACTCGTTGTCATTGCCAAACATTGATCAAAAGATTGATTCTACGGATGGACACAAACTAATGAGTTTCTTTGGTTCTTACTCTGGGTACAATCAAATTAAGATGAAACCGGAGGATTAAGAAAAAACTTCTTCCATACGAATTTTGGCACATACTGATATAATGTGATGCATTTTGGGCTCAAGAATGCCGGAGCCACTTATCAGAAGCTTGTTAATAAAATGTTTGAGAATCAGATAGGAAAACTAATTAAAGTATACATTGATGACATGTTAGTCAAGTCTTTGAATGTGTGAGATCATTTGAAACATCTTCAAGAAACTTTTGACTTTATGAGAAAGCATAACATGAAAAGTTCATGGGGTTCCTAGTCTCGCAAAGAGGGATCAAGGTAAATCTTGATAAAATCAAAGTTATCGAGAACATTTCGGACCAATTTACAAGTACGAAGGAAGTACAGAGACTGGCCAGAAGGTTGGCGGCTCTAAGCAGGTTTATCTCAACACCCTCAGAATAATCACTTCTTTTCACTCCTGAAAAAGAAGAACAATTTCGAATGCACTCCGGAATGCTAACAGGCGTTGAAAGACCTAAAAAGGTATCTGCCCAGCCCCCCGTTCTGAGAGGAAGAAGGTACGCATTTCCTGTTTACTATGTTAGTAAAATATTATTAGGAGCGGAAACTCGGTACCCGCACCTCAAAAAGCTGGCCTTAGCTCTCGTAGTTGCCTCTCAAAAGCTTAGGCCTTATTTTTAGTGTCACCCGATAGTCGTTGTGGTAATCTTTCCTTTGGGAAATATCTGTTACATCTCGTGTTTTCATACGTTAAAGTTTTATCGTAAAATAATCGACATAAGATTGGGGATGATATTTTCTTGAGATTATAAGCATTTATGCTATTTATAACAAGCAATAAGTAAGTGTCATGAAAGATAAAGGGTAAGCGAATCAAAGAAAATGAGTTTCATTGAAGGTTGTCGATTTGGGATAAAATAGGTCCAAGCTACAATACCCGGTATTTATGGACTAGTGTCATACAAGGTACCACATGACAATGATAGTAGGGTACATAAAGTGTGTCAAGTGAGTAGTATTTTAAGAAATTTGAGATAATTCTTAATTATGTAGGTAATTGGTTAAACAGTGGATTAGTGGAGAATTAATAAGTTGATTAAGGAGTTGGTGGAGGGTTAATTAAGGTATTTGGATAAAGACTAAGGAATATAACGTAGCAGCAAAACCTTGTCCAAATTATGAGTCTCATATTATGAGGGAAAAGGTGGCACATTTAAGTAGTATGTGGCTTAGTCATGCCATTTAAAGCCTAAAACCTCTCTAATTCAAGATAAAGGTCTTATATCAAAGTGTTAGGAAACGGATATTCACGCAAGAATTCAATAATTCAAGCAAGAAAATTCCTTAAGCATCTTAGCAAAGTGACTCTAAATAAGCCGGGCATAATCTTTCTCAAGAATATCATATAGATTTTTCTCTACTCCGATCTTGCCACCAGGAGTTTTGACGCAATTTTCGTGTGTTAGAAGGATTGTCCAGAGAACCGGCTCAGGTATGTTAAGGCTATCCCTTCTTCTTTCTGGCATGATCCATACGATACAAACGAAATGAGAAAATGCACAACTTCCATAAATGACTCTATTCATAGAAGTATTAAAGGTGCCTATGTTCTTGAATTCCCATGTCTTATTATTCTATCGTATGTTCATGAGTCTCAGAAAACATGTAAGTGTATAGAGTTTATTTCATGATATTAATCAGAGGCATAGTGGTCTTATGACGTTCCGAAAGATTTTATTGACGTACTTCTCGTGCATTGCATTCATTTATACATGCACATTGACCCATGACCAGATAGAGTTATATATGCGTATATATGTATATATATATACACATATATGTATATATATATATGTATATATATATGTATATATATATATATATATATATATGTATATATATATATATGTGTGTGTGTGTATATGTATATGTGTGTATATGTATATATGTATATGTATATGGGATGGGAAAAGGTTATGGCATTATATACGCACCACCACCTGATCAACTGGTATATGTTGATGATTTTGCCCACAGTAGCCGAGATGATATGATGGGATGCCCTCAGAGGCTTGATGATGTTATGTACACCTATACCTATGCATGACACGAGACAAGCTGTGGTCCCCTTCCTATACCTATTTTATGTGCTCAGTACATTATTCGTACTGACGCCCTAATTCCTAGGGCCTGCGTTTCATGCTCGCAGTGCAGGTAGACAAGTTGCGGTCCCCTTCCTTAGGATCATTGATCAGCGAAATTTGGTGTGTCCATTTGATTCGGAGCTGCTTTTGACCTTGGTATAATATGTTTGTATGCATACATGGGTATGATGGGGCCCAATCCCGTCCTTGTATAGTTGTATATTCTAATTGAGGTATGTAGACAGTTATGTATAGTTGGATAGTATGTGGCCTTGTCGGCTTCCAATTTTGGGTATATTATTGTTTATAGCAGCCTTGCCGGCTCGCCCTACTGTATTCCACATGTATATGTACATATGCCTTTTGGAAAGGTTGCCCTCACATATGTTATTCATGTTTATAGCTTAGACGCATGCTTAAGGATGTACGACAGGTAGGAATCGAGCACCCATCGTGGCCCATCGGTGTAGGTCGTGACAAAAGTGGTATCAGAGTTGTTCTGTCCTAGGGTTGTCTACAGACCGTGTCTAGTAGAGTCTCGTTTATGGGTGTGGGTTTCACCACACTTATAGATAGGAGGCTACAAGACATAGGATTTTATCCTCTCTTATTATCTTAGATCGTGCGATATAAGAATTCATGTTCCTAACGGTATGTTACATTTTCAGCGATGCCTCCGAAGATTACAGCCGCCCAAAAGGGAACGTCCATGGCTGGTAAGACTACTAGTCGAGCGCCACGAGCTACCAAAGCTCGGGGAGAGTCTCATATTGAGATTCCATCTCACACTTCACATACCCCGCCCTCTCTAGAAGAGCTCTGAGGGGCACCAGCTCCAGCGCTCGCCCCTGTACGTTTAGTCCCTCAGCCAGATGCACTAGGTCAAGAGATGAGAGATGTTATTAAGTTATTAACTAGATTAGTAGCCGCATAGGCTCGCGTTAGGAAGTAGGTATTGGTCCTGCAGATAGGTCCTCCAGTGCGAGGGTTCGTGATTTCATTAATTTGGACCCTCCGGTATTCACTGGGGTAGATCCAAACGAAGACCCTCGGGTATTTATCGATAGAATGCAGCGGACTTTGAGGGTAATGAAGGCCAGTGAGACTGAGTCAGCTGAGCTAGCTTCCTATAGACTTCTGGATATTGCATTTAATTGGTATGAGTCTTGGGAGTTGTCCAGAGGTGAGGATGACCCTCCAGCAGTATGGAAGGAGTTTACAGAGGCTTTTCTTTGTCATTATCTACCACCAGAGCTTAGACGGGCCAGAGTTAATAGGTTCTTGACCTTTCGATAGGGTAACATGAGTATTCGAGAGTACAGTCTTCAGTTTGATTCGTTGGCTAGGTATGCTCCCACTATTGTATCTAAGATGGAGGATCGGGTTCACCAGTTCATGATGGGGTTAGAGCCACACCTGCTTAACAATTGTATGTCGATCTCACTTCAGACAGACATGGATATTTCTTGTATTCAGGCATACGCTCAGGGTGAAGAGGAGCGTAAGAAGAAGCAGAGGGTCGATTGTGAGCATGATAGGGACCAGAATAAGAGAGCGAGGCCCTTCTGGTGAGTTTCGAGGTGGTCAGAGACCACAATACCCGAGGTATCCAGCCCAGCCATCGGGTAGCATGCCCCCTCAGTTTGGCGCTAAGAGAATTGATCGTTCCATATATTCAGGGCCTGGTCAGAATTCCAGGGCCTCAGGTTCTCAGTATAGGTGGGAGTCAAGTTAGATGAGGCCACCCTTTCCACGATGTACTCAGTGTGGTAAGCAGTCTGTCGGGCAGTTTCGTATGGGGTTGGGTGTTTGTTATACTTGTTGTTATCCAGGTCACGTTATGAGGGATTGTCCGATGAGAGGTGATGCAAGTATAGCTCGGCCAGCGGGATCTGTAGCTGGTTCGTCATAATCAGTATGCTCCCCAAGGTTCACAAGCACCAATGAGTCGTGGTAGAGGAAGAGGCGGAGCATCTAGCTTGAGCGGTCCTCAGAATTGCATTTATGCGTTGGCAGGACGACAGGATCAGGAGTCATCGCCTGATGTTGTTACAGGTATATTATCAGTCCCCTCATATGATGTATATGCACTGATTGACCTAGGTTCCACCTTATCATATGTTACTCCAATGTTTGCTAGTAAATTTGGAATAAAACCTGAATTGGTTAAACCTTTTGAGGTGTTTACACATGTTGGGGACTCAGGATAGCTAAGCGAGTATATAGAGGTTCTATAATATTAGTTCATAGTCGATCTACCGTAGCGGACCTAATCGAGTTAGATATGGTAAATTTTGATGTTATAATGGATATGGATTGGTTGGCTTCTTGTCATGCCAACGTTGATTATAGATCAAAGAAGGTCCAACTCCAATTTCCAGGGGATCCTGTTTTGAAATGAAAAGGTAATACGGCATCCCCGAGAGGTAAATTTATTTCCTATATCAAGGAAAGGAAGATGATCAGAAAGGGATATATTTATCACTTAGTTTGGGTTCGGGATGTGGAAGTAGAGTCACCAACCATTCAGTCCATCCTTGTGGTTAATGATTTTCCCGATGTATTTCCCGAAGAGCTTCTGGGTCTTCCGCCAGAGCGAGAAATTGAGTGTGATGACCCAAAAGGTCATCTTATAAAATAAGACTCAATTCCAGGCTCATTATCCTTAAAAATATTTAATTAAACTTACCTCGATTTTCATGCACAATCCGGGCGTGAAACCGGAAAGCTTTTATGTGAAAATTTGAGAAATAATAATTTTTGGAATTTAAAACTTGGTTTTAGTGTAATTTGTTCAACATTTAGAGTAAACGGACCCGGATCTATGTTCCGACAATCCCGGGAGGTCTGCAGTAAAATATGGGACTTGGGAGTATGCCCGGAACTGAATTCCGAGGTCCCTAGCCTTAGAAATTAATTTTTGAAAGATATTGTTTTGCTGGATTTTTAACGAAATAAAGAAATAAATTAATGTTTGAAACCATCGGTATCGGGCCCTTATTTTAGTTCCAGAGCTCGATACATGTTTGTTATGATGTTTGCATCCTATCTGTGAGATTTGGTAAGAATCGGAATTGATTTGACGTGATTCGAACGTCCGGTTGAGAAATAGTGAACTTTAAGTGTTCTTGAGAAAAATGATGAGTTTTGTGGTTTAATTCATAGTTTTACATGTTATTTTTATGATTTTATCGCACGATCAAGTCTATATGATATTTTTAAACTTGCGTGCATGTTTGGTTTAGAGCCCCGAGCGCTCGAGTGAGTTTCGGATAGGTCACGGGATGTCTTAAACTCATAAAGTGTTGTTGTAATTGTTGTTCTGGTGCACTGATATTTTGTTCATTGCGTTCGTGTTGCCCCATTCATGAACGTGTAGAGTAATTTAGCTGGGGTCTTTTTGTTCTATGTGAACGAGTGACCAGGGATGCGAACGCGATGGGCTGGGGGGAGACCCTACACCAACGCGGTCTGGTCCACGCGAATGCGTGGTATAACGGGCCTGAGGGAGGGGAAACTGACTTTCCTCTACGCGAACGCGGCCCAGTGACTGCGAACGTGAAGTCTAACAGGTCTGACTCTATGCGAACACGGGCAGGCCCATGCGAACGCGATGAAGGCCTGCCCAATCATATTTAAACACTGTTAAACACGAACAGAACCCTTTTATTCACTATTTTTCGAACTACCAAGCACTAAGGATGATTTTCTTCACCAAAGTTCATCCTCAAAGTGTAGGTAGTCAATTCCAAACTCTAATCTTTCAATTTCCCAATGTTTTTTATCACTTGTAAATCAAAAATCAAGAATTTTCATGGTAAAAATTGAGGGTTTGGGTAGAATTAAGGAATTTTGTAAAAATGGGATTTTGACCTCGAATTGAGGTCAGATTTCGAAACTAATTGAATATTTGGGTTCGGGGGTGAATGGGTAAATGTAATTTGATCTGAATCCCGAGTTTGTACCAAGCGGGCCCGGGGTCGGGTTTTAACTTTTTTTTAGAAAACTTAGGAAAGTAATGATTTTTCAGTAAAGTTAGTTCCTTTAGCATAAATTAATGATATTAAACTGATTATGATTAGATTCGAGCGGTTTAGAGGCAAATTCGAAAGGACAAGCGGTAATTGAGCAGTGAGTGGCCGGCGAATTTGAGGTAAGTGTTTGGTTTAACCTTGACTTAAGCGAATAGGAATCCCAACTTAAATGCTATATGAATTCGCATGTGTGTGGTGCATAGGTGAAGTGTCGAGTATCTATGCACCACCAAATTGTCTGTTAAACATGATCCCTTCCCCGGTTTCCAATTATTTGCTTCCGGACTTAATTGTTTCATGATCATTGAGGTTTATATGTCTATTTGGATTCGTAAATTTATTGTTGAGTATTGCTTCAAGTATTTTGGAAGTATCATTTGTTCTTTGATTTTGCTATATTACATAAGGATTGAGTTGGATGTCTGTGTTACGATATGTGTATAAATTCCGGTTAGCTTCGTTGTGAAATGATAATTGATGAAGTTATGAGTTTTACAGCTTCTGTTTACAATTATTGATATAAAAATATTGTGAAAGGCTTGGCCTGAATTGTGAAAGTTTTCATAAATAAACTGATATGATATGTCTGGTGGGAGCGGGTTGCACGCCGCAATAAGGGTGGACAGGTGAAAGCGGGTTGCGCGCCGCAACAAGGAGCGATAAGGGTGAATATTTATATTTTACTGATTTTCAAAAATAAGAGTTTGGAAAACTCCGATTTTATTTAAAAGGTTTTCATACTCTGATTTTTATTGTGATTTAAATTGAAAGTTGGAAAAATTTGAAGAGTTGATTATAGTTGATAATTGAAAAGAGTTATCCGAGTTACTTTTGTTTATTGTTCCAAGTTACTGGTTATCGAGTTTATTATTTTTATTATTTCTTTCTTGTTTTATTATATATGTTGATTACAGGTTATGTAGTTAATGCCCCGCCATAGCCTCGTCATTACTTCGTTGAGGTTAGGCTCGGCACTTACTCAGTACATGGGGTCGGTTGTACTGATACTACACTCTGCACTATTTTGTGCAGATCCAGGTACCGGCCAGCATTAGGAGATTTTTAGTAGCCCGAATTCATCGTTCGGAGACACGAGGTAGATCTGCCGGCGTCCTCAGATTCCTGGAGTCTTCTCTAAGTTTTTTAAATACTTTTTATTATATTCGAAATAGTTACATTATTTCTTTCAGCCTATTATTTGTAGTATTCTTAGTAGTTCGTGAATTGTGACACCAGACCCTGGGGTAGCCTTATAGTTATACATATATTTAGTTCGGGGCTCGGTTTATTTATTTGTTTATCATTTTATTTATGAATTTATTCGTTGGAAATCATTATTTAATTTACTTTAAAGTTGTCTTATTGTGTTTAAGTAAATAATTAAAGTAAAATAGCTAATCGAATTATAACATTGGCTTGCCTAGCAAGTGTGGTGTTAGGCGCCATCACGATCCCTAAGGTTGGGAATTTGGGTCGTGACAAGATGGTATCAGAGCACTAGGTTGCCTAGGTCTCACAATTCATGAACAAGCTTTATAGAGTCTGAGGGATCGGTACAGAGACGTTTGTACTTAACTCACGGAGGTTATGAAGTTAGGAACAAACTCAGTTGTTATTTCTATTCTATCGTGTGATTCTTGGTATCTCAAATACTGATTGAACTCTTCTACTCTCTCGTAGATGGCAAGAACATGTGCTTCTTCTTCCTCTAACCAACAATCCGGTCTTCCAGCAGTAGCAGCTCCAATTAGGGATAGAGGCCGAGGCCACGTCAAAGGCCGAGGCAGGGGAAGGACTCAGCACGTTGCTCATACTGCAGCCCCAGCTGCAGAGCCCCAGATTGAGATTGATGGGGGGGATCCAGCTCATACCGTTCCAGCTGGACCAGCTCAGGTTCCAGAGGGGTTTATTGCTACCCCGGTACTTCAGGATGCTATGGTCCAATTAGTGGAACTGATGGAGAGTGTAGCCTAGACTGGCTCACTCCCTGTTGCAGCAGTCGTATCTCGGGCTGGAGGAGGGGATCCAGAATCCTGCTACCCACACTCCTGATTAGACTACTCCTCAGATCCAAACCCCAGCAACCAACCCAGTTGGGGTAGTTCAGATATTTGCGGCAGCCCCGATTGCTGATGGGGCAGCTATGACTTCCGATGCTTTGTGGAGACTGGACAGGTTCATCAAGCTAATTCCACTCCATTTCAGTGGTACATCTTTTGAATACCCACATGATTTTCTTGACCGCTGCTATGAAGTATCGTAGATCATGGGGATAAGTTGAAAGCAACGGGGTTGGTTTATATGAGCTCTGAAATTTAACATTGTGGATTATCAGACATTGTGACCTGTGACTTCGTGCCAAGTGGGGAAGTCCACTATCAAAGAATAGATTGCGGAATCATGTGTTATATCGGTGTTGGCCTAGAATGTATAAGGCCTGAGATTTTGCAAGAGATAAAGCTGGGACTTGCGGCATGTCTGCCTCCTTAATAACCATATACCTCAATACCAAAGGAGTTATATAAACAACTTTAAATCTACGGAAGGTCTACTCAGCGTGGAAGTCGCGATTGCGGATTTTGGGGTGCTTCAGAGGGAGTACAGTGGTTGACGAGCTTCTAGACTATAGGGTTCGTGCCAAGATTTATCTGTATAGAGCTCTACTTTTGTGATTACTGTGCATCAATAGGGATGAGAGTTATCCCAAAGAATAACGAAGAGTATATGAATAAATGGGGTAGCTCAGCAGTGTTGAGTCAACATAGTAAAAGAAGAAATTTGTCGCTGGTGTTTGTGGCAAGCCTTCGAAGAGGACGACCAGCCATTGCAACATCAACTACTTGGATCAGTTCTCCCAAATTCTATTGATAGAATTTATTTCTCAGACTCATTAAAGGATTCAATTATAATCGTAAAATTTTGTACGACGCAAGGCAGATTGATATTTTATTTCGGCTAGTGGTAGAAATTGTCCTAGACTTGGGAGAGTCATATTTCATCATAGAAATCAGGCTACGTGCCCGATTCCAGTTACAACTCAACTTACATGTCCAGCTAGGGGAAAGGGGTCGGAATGTCGAAGGTGGAGGTCAGACTCCTAGATGTGGAGACCCAGCCTGTTGATATACTTTCTATGGTATGGTTGAGGTCGCTATATCAGATAGTGTCATGACAATTAAAATTTCTAGTTACTATAAAGTGGCAATTTCCTTAACTTGATTCGGTTATGAGTATCTAAGAAAGTTCTCCTAATATGCTCCACTCATGGGTGAGCTTCGTAAACCTGCAATCTACTTATGTGAATACTTGTATTGGGAGATTCTATGGAGATAGCTATGTCTATCATTATGTGTTGTAATTTGTTTAACGAAAAATATTTAAAAGAAGAAAAGGGAATGTTTTGATTGGCACGATGTGCATATTACTTGTGATTCAGAACTGAGGGCGAGACCCTCGCATTTTAATATGATTTGGTATGTTTAAATCGGGCTATGAGACTCGGTGGAAGTTATATAAGGACGAGGTCCTTGTGATGAAAATTCTTGTGCTTAAATTCTCTCTTGTGAAATTTAAAATTTGTACTATAGTACTAATAGGAGTCATACCTGTTAGGTTTATTTGAAAATTTTTGTATAAAATTTATCTGTGCATAATTTGCCAAATCCGTGTTATAATTTTTGAGCTTTAACCCGCAAGGTAGGTGCCCGCCCATGTGGTGTTAAATGAAACACGTTAATTCAGGTAGATAATTATGAGTTCTCCATGCGTCGCATCTCGTTGTCAGTATTGTGAAGGTTTGAAAGGAGATTATTGTGAACGTGAAGTTATTTGATGATTCTGCAATTGATTATGAGCAACTATTAAGGTCATAATGGCCGTACGAGTGTGAGGCGAGCTTTCAAAAGCTCAAGACAGATTTGACTTCAACGTCGGTATTGGTGTTACCATCGGGTTCAGGATCTTTCACGGTATATTGTGATAATTCCCAGTTTGGGTTAAGAGCGGTATTGATGCAAGATGGCAGGGTGATAGCATATGCGTCTCGGTAGTAAAAGATTCATGAGAAGAACTATCATGTCCATGACTTAGAGCTGGCAGCCATTGTTCACGCGTTGAAGATTTGGAGGCACTATCTTTATGGTGTGCCATGTGAGGTTTACACGGATCATCCTAGCCTCCGGTACTTGTTCAAGCAAAAGGATCTTAATTTGGGGCAAAGGAGATGGTTAGAGTTATTGAAAGATTATAACGTCACTACATTGTATCATCCGAGAAAGGCCAATGTGGTGGCCGATGCATTGAGTAGGAAAGCAGTAAGTATGGGTAGCCTTGCATTTATTCCAGTCGGTGAGAGACCGTTAGCTTCAGATATTCAGACTTTGGCTAATCAGTTTGTGAGGTTGGATATTTTTCCCAGCCATGTTTTAGCTTGTACAATTGCTCGGTCTTACTTATTCGAGTGTATCAAAGATCGGCAGGATAATGACCCGCACTTGATGGTCCTTAGGGACACAGTTCGTCACGGTGGTGCCAAGAAGGTTACAGTTGGAGATGATGGTGTTTTGAGGATGCATGGTCGTATATGTGTGCCTAATGTTGATGGCCTTCGTGAGTTGATTCTTGAAGAAGCTCACTGTTCTAAGTATTTTATTCACCCGGGTGCTGCCAAGATGAACCAGGACCTGCGACAGCACTACTGGTGGCAAAGGATGAAGAAGGATATTGTTGCTTATGTGGCTCATTGTTTGAATTGCCAACAGGTGAAATATAAGTATCAGATACCCGGTGGTTTACTTCAGCAGATAGAGATTCCTGGGTGGAAGTGGGAGCGTATCACTATGGACTTCGTTGTTGGACTCCCACGGACTCAGAGGAAGTTCGACGCCGTTTGGGTTATTGTGGATAGGTTGACTAAATCAGCACTTTTCATTCCAGTGGCAAGTACTTACACTTCGGAGCGGTTGGCAAAGATATATGTTCGAGTGATTGTTCGTCTTCACGGTGTGCCCGTGTCTATCATTTCTGATCGAGGAACGCAGTTTACCTAGAACTTTTGGAGGGCAGTTCAGCGAGAGTTGGGTACCTGAGTTGAGCTGAGCACAGCATTTCATCCCCAGATGGACGGACAGTCCGAGCGTACTATTCAAATTCTAGAGGATATGCTCCACTGTTGTGTTATTGACTTTGGAGGTTCTTGGGGTTGCCTACAATTATAGTTATCAGTCGAGCATTCAGATGGCTCCCTATGAGGAATTATATGGTAAACGGTGTAGATCGCCAGTTGGATGGTTTGAGTCGGGAGAGGCTCGGTTATTGGGTACAGACATAGTTCAAGAGGCCTTAGATAAGGTCAAGATTATACAGGATCGACTTCGTGCAGCTTAGTTTAGGCAAAAGATTTACGCTGATCGTAAGATTCGGGATGTGGCATTCATGGTTGGAGAGAGAGTATTACTTCCGGTATCACCCATGAAGGGTGTCATGAGATTTGGGAAGAAGGGCAAGTTGAGCCCTAGGTATATCGGACCATTTGAGATTCTTGATACAGTGGTGGAGGTAGCTTATAGACTTTCGTTGCCTCCAGGGTTATCCTCCATTCATCCGGTATTTCACGTATCTATGCTCCGAAAATATCATGGCGACCTGTCCCACGTGTTAGATGTCAGCTCTCTCCAATTGGACAAAGATTTGACTTATGAGGAGGAGCCGGTAGCCATTTTAGACCAGCAGGTTTGTAAGTTGAGATCAAAGAGTTACCCTTCAGTTCGAGTTCAGTGGAGGGGTCAGCCTGTTGAGGCAGCTACTTGGGAGTCCGAGTCAGACATGCAGAGTAGATATCCCCACTTGTTTGCCAGTTCTGGTAATTTTCTATGTCCGTTCAAGGATGAACGTTTGTTTTAGAGGTGGAGATTGTGATGACCCAAAAGGTCATCTTATAAAATAAGACTCCATTCCAGGCTTATTAATCTTAAAAAGATTTAATTTTAATTACCTCGATTTGCCTGCACAATCCGGGCGTGAAACTGAAAGGCTTTTATGTGAAAATATGAGAAATAATATTTTTTGGAATTTAAAACTTGTTTTTAGTTGACTTTGTTCAACATTTTGAGTAAATGGACCCGGATCTGTGTTACGACAATCCCGAGAGGTCCGCAGTAAAATATGGGACTTGGGCATATGCCCGGAACTGAATTCCGAGGTCCCTAGCCTTAGAAATCAATTTTTGAAAGAAACTATTTTGCTGGATTTTTAACAAAATAAAGAAATAAATTAATGTTTTGAAATTGTCGGTATCGGGCCCGTATATTGGTTTCGTAGCTCGATACAAGTTTGTTATGATGTTTACATCCTATCTGTGAGATTTGGTAAGAATCGGAGTTGATTTAACGTGATTCGGACGTCCGGTTGAGAAATAGTGAACTTTAAGTGTTCTTGAGAAAAATGATGAGTTTTGAGATTTAATTCATAGTTTTACATGTTATTTTCACAATTTGATCGCATGAGCAAGTCTGTATGATGTTTTTAGACTTGCGTGCATGTTTGGTTTAGAGGCTCGAGGGCTTGGGTGAGTTTCGGATAGGCCACGGGATGTCTTAAACTCATAAAATGTTGTTGTAATTATAGTTCTGGTGCACTGATATTTGTTCATTGCGTTCGCGTTACCCCAGTCGCGAACGCGTAGAGTAATTTAGCTGGGGGTCTTTTTGTTCTATGCGAACACGTGACCAGGGACCCGAACGTGATGGGCAGGGGGGAGACCCTACGCGAACGCGGTCTGGTCCACGCGAATGCAGTCTGGTGTAACGGGCCTGGGGGAGGGGAAACTGACTTTCCTCTATGCGAACGTGGCCTAGTGACTGCGAACGTGAAAGCCAACAGGCCTGACTATATGCGAACGCAGGCAGGCCCACGCGAACGCGATGAAGTCCTGCCATTCATATTTAAACACTGCTAAACACGAACAGAACCCTTTCTTTCACTAATTTTCGAACTACCAAGCCCTAAGGACGATTTTCTTCACCAAAGTTCATCCCAAAGTGTAGGTAATCAATTCTAAACTCTACTCTTTCAATTTCCCAATGTTTTTCATCACTTTTAAATCAAAAATCAAGAATTTTCATGGTAAAAATTGAGGGTTTGGGTAGAATTAGGGAATGTTGTAAAAATGGGATTTTGGCCTCGAATTGAGGTCGGATTTCGAAACTAATTGCATATTCGGGTTCGGGGGTGAATGGGTAAATGTTTGGTCTGAATCCCAATTTGGAACAAGCAGGCCCGGGGTCGGGTTTTAATTTTTTTTGGAGAAAACTTAAGAAAATAATGATTTTTCAGTAAAGTTAGTTCCTTTAGCATAAATTAATGATATTAAACTAATTATGATTAGATTCGAGTGGTTTAGAGGCAAATTCAAAAGGAAAAGTGGTAATTGAGCAGTGAGTGGCATGAAAATTTGAGGTAAGTGTTTGGTTTAACCTTGACTTAAGGGAATAGGAATCCTCAACTTAATGCTATGTGAATTCGCATGTGTGTGGTGCATAGGTGAGGTGACGAGTATCTATGCACCACCAAATTGTCTGTTAAACATGATCCCTTCCCTAGTTTCCAATTATTTGCTTCCGGACTTAATTGTTTCATGATCATTGAGGTTTGTATGTCTATTTGGATTTGTAAATTTATTGCTGAGTATTGCTTCAAGTATTTTGGAAGTATCGATTGTTCTTTGACTTCATTATATTACATAAGGATTGAGTTGGATGTTAGTGTTACGATATGTATATAAATTCCGGTTGGCTTCGTTGTGAAATGATAATTGATGAAGTTATGAGTTTTACAGCTTCTGTTTACAATTGTTGATATAAACATGTTGTGAAAGGCTTAGCCTGAATTGTGAAAGTTTTTATAAATAAATTGATATGATATATCTGGTGGGAGAGGGTTGCACGCTGCAACAAGGAGTGATAAGGGTGGATAGGTGGGATCGGGTTGCACGTCGCAATAGGAAAAATAAGGGTGATATATATAGGGAGGATCAATAAGGGTGGACAGGTGGGAGCGGGTTGCGCGCCGCAACAAGAAGCAATAAGGGTGAATATTTATGTTTTACTTATTTTTAAAAATAAGGATTTGGAAAAACTCTGGTTTTATTTAAAAGGTTTTCATACTCTGATTTTTATTGTGATTTAAATTGAAAGTTGGAAAATTTTGAAGAGTTGATTATAGTTGATAACTGAAAAGAGCTATCCGAGTTGCTTTTGTTTATTTTTGCAAGTTACTAGTTATCGAGTTTATTATTGTTATTGTTTCTTTCTTGTTTTATTATATATGTTGATTACAGGTTATGTAGTTAATGCCCCGTCGTAGCCTCGTCACTACTTCGTCGAGGTTAGGCTCGGCACTTACTCAGTACATGGGGTCGGTTGTACTGATACTACACTCTGCACTATTTTGTGCAGATCCAGGTACCGGCCAGCGTTAGGAGAGTTTTAGTAGCCCGCATTCATCGTTTGGAGACACGAGGTAGATCTGCCGGCATCCGCAGATTCTTGGAGTCTTCTCTTACTTCTTTAAATATTGTTTTTATTATATTCGAAACAGTTACAGTATTTCTTTCAGCCTATTATTTGCAGTATTCTTAGTAGATCGTGAATTATGACACCAGACCCTGGGGTAGTCTTATAGTTATACATATATTTAGTTTGGGGCTCGATTTATTTATTTGTTTATCATTATATTTATGAAGTTATTTGTTGGAAATCATTATATTTAATTTACTTTAAATTTGTCTTATTGTGTTTATGTAAATAATTAAAGGAAAATAGCTAATCGAACTCTAACATTGGCTTGCCTAGCAAGTGTGGTGTTAGGCGCCATCACGATCCCTAAGGTTGGGAATTGTGACATTGAGTTTTCTATTGACCTACAACCAGATACTCATCCAATATCTATTCCTCCCTATAGAATGGCCCCCGCAGAGCTGAAAGAGTTGAAGGAACAACTAAAGGACTTGCTGGAAAAAGGCTTTATCAGACCTAGTACATCACCGTGGGGAGCACCTGTGTTATTTGTGAGGGAAAATGATGGTTCCTTCTTGATGTGTATACATTATAGACCGTTGAATAAGGTGACTACCAAGAATAAGTACCCGCTCCTGAGGATTGATGATTTATTTGATCAGTTGCAAGGTTCCAAGTGTTTCTCAAAGATAGACTTGAGGTCCAGGTACCATCAGGTAAGGGTTAAGGAAGAAGATATTCGAAGATAGCATTCAGGACCAGATACGAGCACTTTGAGTTTCGTGTTATGTCATTCGGTTTGACCAATGCCCCAACAGTATTCATGGATTTTATGAACCGTGTGTTCAGACCCTTTTTAGATCTATTTGTAATTGTATTTATTGACGATATAATGGTGTATTCTCGTTCAGAGGCTGAGCATGCAGATCATTTGCGTACTGTGCTCAGAGTTCTACAAAAAAGGAAGTTGTATGCAAAATTCTCTAAATGTGAATTCTGGTTGAAGTCTGTAACTTTCCTTGGGCATATGATTTTGGGTGAAGGTATCCGGGTTGATACACATAAGATTGAGGCAGTAAAAACTTGGCCTAGACCCACGACACCGATAGAGGTTCATAACTTTCTCGGTTTGGCAGGTTATTACAGGAGATTTGTAGAGGGATTTTCTTCCCTTTCAGCAATTTTGACAAAGTTGACTCAGAAGGGAGCAAAGTTTTAATGGACCGATGCTTGCGAACGGAGTTTTCAGGCATTGAAGGACAGATTAACTTCAGCACTAGTTTTAACGCTCCCAGAAGAGATCGATGGTTATGTTATCTATCGTGACACTTCGGGAATTGGATTGGGTTGTGTATTGATGCAGCATGGTAAGTTTGTAGCTTATTTTGAGACAACTAAGAAAGCACGAGAAGAATTACCCAACCCACAATTTAGAGTTAGCCGCAGTGATTCATGCACTAAAGATGTGGAGGCACTACTTGTATGGAATTCATGTTTATATCTATTCGTATCATAAGAGCCTCCAGTATATCTTCAAGCAAAAGGAATTGAATTTACGTCAAAGGAGATGTTTTGAGATACTTAAATATTATGATGTTGATATTTTATACCATCCGGGGAAGGCGAACGTGGTAACCGATGCCCTCGGCTGTAGATCTATGGGTAGCTTGTCATATTTACAGCCAGAGAAGAGGGGAATAGCCCATGAGATTCATCAGCTAGCTAGTCTTGGAGTTCGGTTACTGGACTCAGGTGATATTGGAATGACTATTCAGGATACGACAATATCCTCTTTAGTAACTGAAGTGAAGGAACGCCAATACGAGGATCCTGTGTTAGATCATTATAGGGATACCACCCCTTAGAAAGAGAAGACACCATTTGAGATTATAGAAGATGGGGTCCTCAGATAGGGTCCTCAGATATAGAGGACGATTATGTGTCCCTAATGTTGCAGGGCTACGTCGGCAGGTTATGGGAGAAACTCACTATTCTTGTTATTCTATCCATCCGGGAGCAACAAAGATGTATCATGATATCAGGGAAGTATATTAGTGGGACGGAATGAAAAAGGATATAGCGGAGTTTGTTGCTCAGTGCCCTAACTGTCAGCAGGTTAAGATTGAGCATCAAAAACCTTGTGGATTATTGCAGGCTATGGAGATTCCGACTTGGAAATGGGAAGTAATCAATACGGATTTCATCGTAGGCTTACCTCGTACCCGGCGTAAGTTCGATTCTCTATGAGTGATTGTTGATAGGCTTACAAAATCAGCCGATTTTCTGCCTGTTAGGACGACATATTCCGCAGAGGATTATGCAAGGATTTATATTAAGGAGATAGTACGACTGCATGGTGTCCTTGTATCTATTATCTCATATATAGGAGCTCAATTTATAGATAACTTCTGGAGGTCCTTCCAAAAAGGATTGGGGACTCAGGTAAGTCCTAGTATAGCATTTCATTCCCACACAGAATCGACAGGTTGAGCGTACTATTTAGACAGTTAAAGATATGTTACGGGCTTATGTGATAGACTTCAGGGGTAGCTTCGATGATCATCTGCCGCTTATTGAGTTTGCATATAATAATAGCTAGCGTTCAAGTATTCAGATGGATCCATACGAAGATCTTTACGGACGAAAGTGTAGGTCACCTACAGGGTGGTTCGATGTTGGGGAAATTACATTAGTAGGACCAGAATTGGTACAACAGGCAATCGAGAAAATTAAGCTTATACATGAAAGGCTATTAGCAGCTCAAAGCCGTCAGAATCAATAGCGAAACGTGGAGTTTCAGGTTGACAACTGGGTATTCCTTAAGGTATCCCTGATAAAAGGTGTGAGGTTCAGTAAGAAAGAAAAACTTAGCCCTCGGTAAATTGGACCATATAGGATCATACGCAAGGTAGGCCAGGTAGCATATGAGTTAGACTGGCCTTCGGACTTGGAGTCTGTACATCCAGTCTTTCATGTGTCTATGATTCGTAAATGTATCGGAGATCCTTCCAGATTCATGCCAGTTGACGACGTTCAGGTCACAGAGCAGCTATCATATGAAGAAACTCCCATTGCTATATTAGACAGACAGGTTCGGAGATTGAGAACTAAAGACGTAGCTTCGGTGAAAGTACTTTGGAGAAATAACAATGTGAAAGAAATGACTTGTGAGGTTGAAGAAGACATGAAGTCTAGATATCCTCACTTATTTCCTCTTCCAGAGAAGGGTCCGACTGAGACATCACAACCTTAAGGTACGTGTATGGATTCTTGTGTTAGTTATTGTCATTGGTCGTGTGAGACCATTGTCGTTATTGATGATTGAGGTCCTATGTGGCATTGAATTATTGAGTTTCTATAGGAAGAGTTGGTAGTAGTATTGTTACAAAGGCGACTCTGCCAAAGTTTATATAGATCCCGGGAAGTTAAACATTCGAGGACGAATGTTTCTAAGAGGGGAAGGATATTACATCTCGCATTTTCGTACGTTAACATTTCGTCGTAAGTTAATCGACGTAAGCTTGGGGATGATATTTTCTTGAGATTATAAGCATTTATGCTAATTATAATAGGCAAAAAGTATTTTCGTGAAATATAAAGGGTAAACGAATCAAAGAAAATAAGTTTTGTTGAAGGTTGACAATTTGGGATAAAATACGTTCCGAGCTAAAATACCTGGTATTTATGGACTAGTGCCATATAAGGCACCACATGACCATGATAGTAGGGTACATAAAGTGTGTCAAGTGAGTAGTATTTTAAGTAATTTGAGATAATTTTTAATTATGTGGGTAATTGGTTAAATATTAGATTAGTAGGGAATTAATAAGCTGATTAAAGAGTTGGTGGAGGGTTAATTAAGGTGTTTGGATAAAGACTAAGGAATCTAATGTGGCAGCAAAACCTTGTCCAAATTATAAGTCTTATATTATGAGTGAAAAGGTGGCACATTTAAGTAGTATGTGGCTTAGTCATACCATTTAAAGCCTAAAACCTCTCTAATTCAAAAGAAAGGTCTTATATCAAAGTGTTAGGCAATGGATATTCACGCAAGAATTCAAGAATTCAAGAAAGAATATTCCTTAATCATCTTAGCAATGTGACTCTAAAGAAGCCCGGCATAATCTTTCTCAAGAATATCATACAGATTTTTCTCTACTCCGATCTTGTCATCACGAGTTTTGTTGCAATTGTCGTGTGTTAGAAGGATTGTCCAGAGAACTGGATCAGGTAAGTTAAGGCTATCCCTTCTTTATTTTTGGCATGATCCATACAATACAAACGAAACGAGAAAATGCATAACTTCCATAAATGACTCTATTCATAGAAGTATTAAAGGTGCTTATGTTCTTGAATTCCCATATGTATTATTATTCTATTGTCTGTTCATGAGTCTCAGAAAACACATAAGTTGATAGAGTTTATTTCATGATATTAATCAGAGGCATAATGGTCTTATGACGTTCCGAAAGATTTTATTGACGTACTTCTCATGCATTGCATTCATTTATACATGCACATTGACTCATGACTAGATGGCGTTATATACACGTATATATATGTGTGAGTGTGTGTGTGTGTGTGTATGTATGTATATATATGGGATATGGAAAAAGGTTATGGCGTTATATACGCACCACCACCTGATCAGCTGGTATATGTTGATGATTTTGCCCACAGTAGCCGAGATGATATGATGGGATGCTCTCAGAGGCTTAATGATGTTATGTACACCTATACCTATGCATGACACGACATTTACACGCATGTGCATGACATTATAAATGTTTCAGGATTTACAGAGTTATTTAGAGTTACAGGCAGAATTCTTTATTCCATGTTTCATCTATGTCTTTTATGTACTAATTTCCATGCCTTGCATACTCAATACATTATTTGTACTGATGCCCTATTTCTCGAGGTCTGCGTTTCATGCCCGCAGGTGAAGGTAGACAAGTTGTGGTCCCCTTCCTTAGGATCCTTGATCAGTGAGAGTTGGTGTGCTCCATCTGATCTGGAGCTGCTTTTGACCTTGGTACAATATGTTTGTATGCATATATGGGTATGACGGGGCCCAGTACCGTCCTTGTATAGTTGTATATTCTAATAGAGGTTTGTAGACAGTTATGTATAGTTGGATATTATATGGCCTTGTCGGCTTCCAGCTTTGGGTGTATTATCGTCTATAGGAGCCTTGCCAGCTCACCATGTTGTATTCTGCATGTATATGTACATATGTCTTTTGGACAGGCTTCCCTCACGTATGTTATTCATATTTATAACATGCTTAAGGATGTTCGACAAGTAGGACTCGGGCACCCATCGCGGCCCATCGGTGTGGGTCATAACAATATCCTTCAAAACCTGAGTTGTTAGTGATGGTAGGCTACGAACTCATGTTTTTAACTATATTTCGCACTCTAACTAATACACTTTGATTATATTTTATCCTAATTGTTAGTACTTTGTACTTATTAAGTATGTTAGATTGTGTAAGATGTAATTTCAAGTGAAGAAGAAAGTTTGACGCTAAAATTGTTGATATGGAACTTTGAAGTCTAAGTAGAAGCCCAAAGAATTAAGCGGGATCGTGTTCGGGGCTCGAAAACAAAGTCTGGATGTTAAAAGTTAAGGAAAAAATTTACTCTAGAAATAATGCACTACCACGCCACGGGGCACAAGGTGCTAGTGCAAAATTCCTGCAGTGTGAAAAAAACACTACTCTCTGAACTTTCCCGCTGGCGCGACGCATGGGGCGCCATGAGGCGCGCCGCACTTGTGTAATTTATTAGAGTATTGTCCCACTTCGTCTTGGAAAGGATAGTTTCATCTTGGCCCGTTCCTACATGGTATAAATGCATCAAAAATACGATTTTAGAGGACTTTTGACCTGGGAACTTTTTGAGAGCATTTGAGGATTCAAGACACAAGATTTTATCTTCCTTCTACCAAGTCCATACGTGAGTTGGATTGTAACATTGGATTAATGTTTGCTTATTCTTTACCTCTATTTGTGATGACTTCCTCCATGATTATGGAGTAATTTCCTTTAGGGTTTGACATGATTTTGTGAATTGATTGTTATCTATGGATTTGATTGCTTGAATTTATTGGGGGAACTTTAACTCTAGTCGTGTTTGTATTCATTATCGTGTTTAATCGAAAGAGGAGCATAATACTGAATATTAGTGCAACGCATGCCTTAATCCATTATGGTACTTCTTTAAAATGATCGAAAGAGCTTTGCAATCTACCTTTTGAATTAAGATTGAGAAATATTCGAGAGAAGTTTTTATTTGACCATTCTTACTAATAGATTCTTGCAAGTTTCACTACACTTCATATTAACTTATTTGAAGGGCACATGTTTAATCGAGAGAGGAACTTGAATAAGAATAATAGGATAATAACTTGTTGAATTCTAGAGGATCAATTGAACATTGAGAGTGAAATTTAACATATCAATTCTAGAATAACAATCTCGCATTTATCATCCCATGACCCTTATTTCTCACATTGATAATAGCCCAATTCTGCTAGTCTCTAGTTCTTAGTGATCATTTGTCATTTGCTTTACTTCTAATATTTTGTTGTAGTTCATAATCATTCCAACAAAAGTGTTAGTCTTCATGAATATCATTAAAGCCAAAAATTAATTGAACATCTTTAAATCCAATCTCTATGGAGACGATAATTAAAGTATACTTTCTTTGGCTAGCATCAATTTCGTGTTTTGTGTTTTGCGATCATCAAATTTTGGCGCCATTGCCAGGGATTGTCAATCAATAGTGTTCAAAATTAATTTTTGGTGCTAATTCAGGAACCAATTTTATTTTATCTTCACGGGTTTTCTCTTGTGTGCAGGGACGACAGGTTAAATTCTCTGGTGTATGCCTCGATCTTTTTCAAAAGAACTGATTTCATACAATCCAGAGGTGGAAAAGCGTCTACGACAGTTGTGGAAAGAGAAAGAACTCATTGAAAAATTCTTGGGGCAACCTTCAACCTAAGAACACATGGCTAAGAACGGTGATAATGGGGTAGACTTAGCAATAAGAGAGGCAGCACAGCATAGAGAACAAGTTACATGGATAGCAGTTAAAGCAGCCCTTAGAGCTGCTAATGAGACTATCGAAGATGATGGGGCTTGAATATTCAATATAAATTGAACTCTGGTAGAATACCAGTTCAAAAATATGGCTCCCACGCCCAGAAGAGCATTAGATGATTATGCCAGACCAGTCTACAATCAGGGACTAGCAAGTGTCAGACCTTCACTCGTAGCAGCAAATAATTTTGAGTTGAAGCAAGGCTTGCTTCAGACTATCCAGAACAATTGTGTCTTTAGAGGGAAGGCGGATGAAGATCCTAACACTCACTTGATGGAATTTGAGGAAATCATGAACACCTTCGAGTACAATGGAATATCAAAAGATGCGGTCTACTAAAGGGCATTCCCTTTTTCACTTAAGGATGATAAAAAGCACTGGCTTCAAAGCTTACCGACTGGGTCGATCAGGACATGTGAAGATATGAATAAAACGTTCCTTGGCAAGTACTTCTCAACTGCAATAATAGTGAAATTCAAAGTGAAAATCCACAACTTCAGCCAGAAGGACACTGAAACGGTCTTCGAAGCTTGGGAAAGATTCAAGGAGATAGTGAGGAAGTGTTAGCATAATGGAATCTAATTATTGATGCATCTCCAGGACTTTTAGGATAGACTGACACCTTCCTCACAACGAACTTTGAGTATTGCAATTGGAGGCCCTTTAATGAAGAAGACTCATGAGGAGATTGTTACAATTCTTGATGAGCTCTCTGTATATGCTAACCAGTGGCCTGCTGGGTGTAATGATAGAATAAAATTAGTTGAGGTTCACCAGGTAGACTCTAGCACATTAGTGCAAGCCCAGGTAGACACCATGGCCAGAGAGATGAGAAAGTTAACCTTAGCCAATGTTTAGAACCAGCCATCATCAGTCTATGACTTTTGTGGAATGGGTCATCTAACGCATGAATGTTAGGCCTCGACTACGGATGAAGTGGTAAATGTTGTGGGAAGTTTTGACAGAGGCAACAACTAGAGTAGTAATAATTTCAATTCCATGGGCTAGAGGAACCTCAAATTTTTGCGGAGTTCACCCGGTGGTAGTGCGAATGCATGGCAACAGAATAACTCCAAACCCTAGGGACAAGGAGCTCCAGGTTTTCTAAATCAGCAAAGGTAGCAGTACTAGCCTCAACAGTCCAATCAGTCTAACATGAAAGATCTAATGAAGCCATTTATCATTAAAACAGATGAAAGACTTGAAACCCATGGCACAGCTATTCGGAACTTGGAGAGATAGATGGGACAACTTGCTAATCTATTGTCTGAGAGGGTCCTAGGGACTCTCCCGCTGATACTGAAATAAATCCAAAAGAGACAATAAATGCGGTGTCTTTGAGGAGTGGGCACGTATTGAAGGATCCCATTGCAAAACAAAAGTATGAGTTGATTGAAGGACAGGTATAGATTGTGGAAGATCAGAAGAATAGCAACATAGAAGAAGGTGAAGTGAGGGTAGAAGAAGAAGAAGATGATGATGATGAACAAGAAGAACAAGAAGAGAAAGGATAGGAATTCAATGAATGAAGAGACTGAGGATAGAAAATACATGCTTGCTTTACCTTTCACCCAGAAGCAAAGAAGAGAGAAGTTGGACAAATAATTCGGTCATTTTCTAGAAGTGCTGAAGTAGGTGCATGTGAATATACCTTTCATAGAGATGCTTTCACAGATGGAAGCCTATGCTAAGTTCCTGAAGGAGATACTTTCTAACAAGCGTAAGGTGGAACAGACATCGGTTGTCAAGCTCACAGAGTCTTGTAGTGCTATTCTGCAAAATAATCTTCCTCAAAAGTGTGGAGATCCAGGGAGTTTTACTATACCTTTCTCTTTAGGAAGTACTAAGTTTGAAAAATCTTTGTGTGATTCAGGTTCATCTATTAATCTTATGCGTTTTTCTATTTCCAAGAAAATGGAGAAATCAGATCTATACATGTGTCTTTGCAGCTGGAGAATCAGACCACAATCATACCGGAAGGAATAGTGGAAGATATGTTAGTTCAGGTGGATAAATTTGTGTCCCTATATGGAAGAGAACATGGAGGTCCCTTTGATTTTAGGGAGACCCTATTTAGCGATTGGCAGAGCTATTCTGGACATTAAGAAAATGCAGCCCATGCTCAGAGTGGGGGAAGAAAGGGTGGTTTTAAAGATGAAGGGAGCAATGGGGGGACCTAGAGACGAGCTGACTGCACGCTCTGAATTCAAGGCAAGGGCCCTCAGGGATCGAGCTAGGGAGAGTAAGCATGACAAGTGTGGGGTATATCCAAATAAGGCAGAAAAGAAACTTTCAGCATGGATGTGTGCACTGGGTCGGGCATGGAAAGTGGATGCCGACTTCGATTTCAAACCTAGACTAGATGATTCAGGGGAGTTTTTTTTACCTCTTACTTTTTATTTGTGTGTCATGGGAACATGACACAATTTAAAATGTGGGGTGGGGGATGTAAATATGTAATATGTATGTTTTTTTGTTCTTGTGGCAAAAAAAATTGACTTTTCTCGACGATGGATTTCCTCGACTGTCTTCTTGAGGGATCAAAGTCGAAGAAAAAAATGTATTTCATTTTATTTTATTTTTTCTTAGGTAGTGTAATAATTTTTCCTTGGCTTTTCTTTGTGTCGCGATTCTTTTTCAACGGTTTTGCTTGAACCGAGTGTAGTTAGTTTTCTTTTGTTAGGAATTGGGAAGTCTTTTGCAAAGGTGTTAAATGGAGATAATTGTTCTTAACTTTGTCATGCCGTGAGAGTAGTGAGTGCCCTTGTCATGACACGTAGGCTCAGTTTTCGACTCTGGATAAGTGCTTGAAATTATTTAATTTTGATGTTGCTTATATGCTTTGACTAGAAAGTCAGAGCCAGTCCTAAGTGAGGTATGTGCCAATGTGTTTGTGAGGATTTTGTTAATATTCTATGCATGTTAGTTTATTTCTAGAACTTGTCCTGTGTGTTTGCAAACCGAAATAGAAGTCTTGTTCAGTCTATGAAGTGATATAGGCATCTTTTTTTAGCTAGATATATGCTTTTACCCACCTAATCGTGATGTATCTTAGTTAGCCTCGTTGAGCGTGTAATCCTATTTCTTTGGCAACCACACTACAAGCCCAACCCTTTTGTTTGAATTGACTCTTTGTTTGAACCTTTCACCTCTCTTGAGCACTTGAATCTGTTATGAGCTTGTTAAAATCTAAGTGGAGGTATGGTTGGGTTTGAGTGGAATTGAAAAAAATGAAGAAAGGTGCACTATTTGAAAATTTGTGAGAACCACCCGTAAGGAATTCAAAGAAAGAAAATAAATGAAGTGCTTGAAGAAGAAGAAAAATTAGAACTATGTAAAGAAATTTTTTTGATTCCTTGCTAGTAGTACTTCTCATCTTGTTTGTGCTTAAAGATGTTAGTTATATATGAAGGTTGGGGTTTCGTTCAATATAAGTGTGATATTGACATTCTAATGTATATGTATTAAAGTGCTTAGGGAGGTGTAGTCAATATGATCTATATGTATCCTACCCGTCTCGCAGCCTACATTACAACTAAATTAAGTCCTACTTGATGCTTGACCAAATAAGCTCAATTAGTAGAGTATTACACTACGGGCAAGCCTATGGTACGTCTTCTGTGGTACATGAATTTTATTTCTGAGAGTGAGTTAATTCTTTCTATTGTGAGTTCTTAATTGTTCTTGAACTGTATTGTGTGTGGAACTACTCTCTATTGATTGTGTGAGGGCACATGACTTCTAAAGGAAAGGTAATGTCCTTGGCCTCTGTGTTAGAGTAAGTGATCAAGTTTTTGAAAAAAATGCGTGGTGATTTTTAGTCGAGTCTTGAGGCTAGGATGCTTAGTCTACTTTAAGTATTCTTGGCATGATGAGTTAGGGAAGTTATCTGATAAAAAGTTCGTCTATATGTGAAATGTAATTTGATTGCTTGGGGACGAGCAATGCTTTAACTGTGGGTGTTGATAGTAGGCTAGGAACTCATGTTTTAACTATATTTCGCACTCTAACTACTACACTTTGATTATATTTGAGCCTAATTGTTAGTAATTTATACTTATTATGTATGTTATGTTGTGTAGGATGTGATTTCGAGTGAAGAAGCAAGTTTGAAGCAAAAATGGATGATTTGGAGCTTTGAAGTCTAAGTAGAAGCCCAAAGAATTAAGTCAGGATCGTGTTCCGGGCTCGAGGACCAAGTCTGAATGTTAAAACTGGAAAAAAAAATTACTCTAGAAAAAATGCAGTACCGTGCCACGGGGCACAAGGTGCTAGTGCAAACTTCCTGAGGACTGAAAATAACCCTGCTCTATGAACGTTTCCACTGGCGAAGCGCATGGGGAAACGCGAGGTGTGTCGCGCCTGTGTATTTATTAGAGTGTTGTCCCACTTTGGCTTTGAAAGGATAATTTCGTTCGGGGCCGTTCCTACATGCTATAAATACATCAAAAACACAATTTTTAGAAGACTTTTGACCTGGGGAACTTTTGGAGAGCATTGGAGGATTCAAGACACAAGATTTCATTTTCCTTGTACCAATTCAATACGGTAGTTGGGTTGTAACATTGGATTAATGTTTTCTTATTCTTTAACTCTATTTTTGATGACTTCCTCCATGATTATGGAGTAGTTTCTTGTTTGATTTGACATGATTTTGTGAATTGATTGTTATCTATGGATTTGATTAATATTATGTTGCTTGAATTTATTAGGAGAGATTTAACTCTAGTTGTGATTATATTTATTATTTTATTTTAATCGGAAGAGGAGCGCAATACTGAATATTGGTGCAATGCATGCCTTAATACATTGTGAGACTTCTTTAAAGTAATCAAAAGAGCTTTGTGATCTACCTTTTGAATTAGGATTGAGAAATATTCTGGAGAAGCTTCTCTTAAACCATTCTTACTAATAGACTCTTGCAAGTTTCACTACACTTCATATTAGCTTATTTGAACGGTTTAGGTTTAATCGGGAGAGGAACCTGAATCATAATAATAGGATAATAACCTGCTGAATTCGAGAGAATCAATAGAACATTAAGAGTGATATTTAACAGTGTCAATTTCAGAATAACAATCTCGCACGTATCATGTCATGACCCTTATTTCTCACATTAGTAACAACCCAATTCTGCTAGTCTCTAATTCTTAGCGATCAATTGTCATTTGCTTTACTTTTAATAGTTAGTTGTACTTCATAATCATTCCAACCAAAGCTTTAGTCATCCTGAATAGCATTGAAGCCGGAAATTACTTGAACATCATTTAAATCCAATACATGTGGAGACGATAATTAAACTATACTATCTTTGGCTAGCGAGTAACAATTTCGTGTTGTATTTTGTGCTTTTTAGTCATGCCGTTTGGCTAAATGGGCAGACGAAATTAGTAAACTCGACATTGAGTACATACCCAGGACTGCAATCAAGTCGCAATTTTTGGACGATTTTCTGGCCGACTTCAGTCCTGGGTTAATGTCCTTAGCTGCTAAGGAAGCGATGATGGTGTCAGAAACGGCATTAGGAGTTCAGACCTTGTTTTGGGATAGAGATTCCAACATAAAAGGGTCTGGTCTTGGGGTAGTTCTGATCACGCCCTCGGGGGAAACCATGAGGCATGCCATTAAAACTGTTCCGTTAATTAATAATGAAGCCGAGTATGAGGCTTTGATTGTAGGACTCGAACTAGCCCGGGGACTAGGCTCCGAGGTCATCGAAATAAAATGTGATTCCCTGCTGGTAGTAAACCAAGTGTATGTGATTTTTGACACAACAAAAGGACGTATGCAGTAGTATCTGAACAAGGTTCAGGCGTTGCTTACACAATTCAAAGAATGGTCGATCATCCACATTCTAAGGGAAGAAAATATAGAATCAGATGCATTGGCTAATTTGGGGTCATCCACAGAGATAAAAGGATCTGATTCTGGTACTGTCGTCCAACTTCTATATTTGGTATTAGATGTGGACGGCTATTGCAAAGTCAATTCAATCAACTTGGTCTGAGACTGGAGGAACGAGTTCGTCGAGTATATTTGGCATGGTAAACTACCTGAATACCGAAGGCGTCCCGGGCACTGCGAACCAAAGAAGCTCGATATTGCCTCGTAGATGGTTAGTTACAGTGTAGGTCATTCCAAGGACCATTGGCCCGATGTCTGGGGGCCACGGAAGTGGACTACATGATGAGGGAAGTCGACAAAAGAGTTTGCGGGAATTATTCTAATGCAGATTCATTAGTTCTAAAGTTGATCAGTGAAGGTTACTATTGGTCGCGGATGGAACAAGACACAAAGGCATTCGTTCAAAAGTGTGACAAATGTCAACGTCATGCACAGTTTGTGCACCAATCAGCAGAACTTTTGCATTCAGTGTTGTCCCCATGGCCATTCATGAAATTGGGGATGGACATACCTAATCCTCTACCACCGGGTCTTGGAAAGGTAATATTTCTTTTAGTTTTAACGGATTACTTTACTAAATGGGTTGAAACAGGTCCTTACCAAAATATCGGTGAATGCGAAGTGGTCGAATTCATATAAGGGCACATAATCTACCGATTTGGAATATCGAAGGAAACTTCTTGTGACAACGGGACGTAATTCATAGGTTCAAAAGTCACAAAATTTTTGGAAGGATTAAAAATCAAGAGACTTACATCTTCACCATACCATCTTAGTGCTAACGGGCAGGCGAAATCGACCAACAAGGTAGTTATTTAGAACCATAAGAAGAAGTTAGAAGATGATAAAGGCAAGTGGCTCGATGAGTTATCAGAAGAACTGTGGGCATATCAGACAACGACGAAGTCAAGAACGGGAGAAACACCCTTCTCTCTTGTGTACGGCACGAAGACTCTGATACCGGTGGAAGTGGGGGAGCCCACTTTGAGGTTTTTCCGGATAAACAAAGAAGCAAACAATGAAGCATTATTGGTAAAACTGGACTTGCTCGATGAACATTGGTACTTGGCGTACGTGAGAATGGTGGCTCAAAAGCAAAGAATGGAAAGATAGGGACAATCTGCATTACTTCAAGGTAGGAGACTTTGGTTTTGAGAAAGGTGACTCAGAGCACTCAGGAAGTCAATGCCGGGAAGCTGGGACCAACACGGGAAGGTCCTTACTGAGTTTTAGCTATCACCGGTAAAGGATCATACAAGTTGGAAAATCAGGATGGAGTCAAACTACCCAGCATTTGGAACGTGACTCACATCAAAAGGTATTATTACTGATGGTTCCTACCAACACTGAAAGTCCTAATCAGGTTTTTTTGGCAAGGTTTTTAATGAGGCAGCGATGGAAAGAACACTACAAAGGAAGCGTCATCGGCAAAGGCAAGACCTTTTAATATCAAGGCACTGAAATTTTCACATCGATGGTAAATGGCTATGTGGATGGTTAAATAATCTTTGGTTTGATGGCAAGATTTGCCTTCCATCACTAAAAAGGAATTATTTAACCATTCACAAGTTGTTTCAACCGAAAAAGCAGCAATACCGGTACAAGAATTTCAGTGTTAGAATTCTCATACTTCGCATTCAAACACTGGGGGGAATAATATATGATACGGCACCAAGAACACCACAAAAATCGGGGACTGCTAGAATCGGGATCAATAATGTCTCATCGGGACCGGGGACTGCATGATCAGCCCCGTAGAAATAATTTGTACAAGCTAGCCACATATATTGGAAATTTATTTATTTAAGCAATCGAATGCCTATGTACTTTCAAAAATAAAGGGAATCAAACAAAGTCCTTTTATTTTTATCTTATTTCATGTGCAAATGATGAGTTGGTTTATTGTTTGAAAGTTAACAAAAACTTCAAATGCTTGTGCCGGAATGAACAGGAGACGCTCTATTCAAGAGCACCGTAAACGTAAGGGCCCTCTCGTATGAAACTCTCATAGTAGAGGGTAGATTCCGGAAGAGTTTATGCCCGGAATTAAAAGTTATCGGATAAAAATATACCTGAAGCTTTAATCGACTAAACATAAAAGAGATAATATCGCACAACACTTACGCCATTTTTTATATTTATTTATCAAGTGCCAAACTCGATAAAAGGTTTGGCATAATTAAAAAATATATAAAATAAAATAAAAACAAAGGAGAACAATTATACATCATTGCCGCCAGAATCCGAAGGAAGAGAAGGATATATGTTTAGGGCCCTCATGCTTTTCAGTCTCCCATTTGATTCACGAATACTCGAAACTAGTATTTGAAAAGTTAGTTGCAGTGGGACGATCGGGAAGATTTTCACGAGCAAATAACTCTACTTCTCGAGCCTTGGCAATACAATCATCAATACAATGCCCTCTTTGGCCTCCTCCAAGGTTTTCCCCTTCATAGAATATATAGCATAAGTCTTCTCAAAGACGAGGGAATACTCTTGGACCTAGAGTTTTTCTTGGAGTTTATCAACTTCGTCCTGAAGCCCTTCTCTTTCAGCTTTCATGGCGTTGAGGTGGGAGTCAAGCTCAACATTGGTAGTTAAGTGAAGTGAGTTTTGATCCATGGTACTCTTCAATCTCTCCCCTATTCGGGCCCTCTTCTCCTCCGCAACATTGGCCTCCTTGATTTTGGAGCACAAGTTTGCCTTCAAATTATTGATTTTCTCCTCGAAGGCAAACTCACACTTGGCAGCCGCGATTACGGTGTCATGAAGCTCAGCCCGCTTAACCTTATCCTCTTGAAGCTTTTCATGTAATTGAGCAGTGTCTTGGTTGTGGACCATTCTATCTTGTTCGCTCTGTTGTAACCGAGCCTCGAGCTCGTTTATCTCTGCACCTTTTGCCTCCAGCACCAGGAAGCATGCGACAAGCTATTTCCTTTTAGCTAAAAGTTGATCTCGTTCGAAATCAAGTCCTTATTTATAAAGTATCAACCTTTGCAGGCCTTTAGAAGCAAGAAAGTTGGCCTATAAAAAAGTTAGGATAACCTTTGAAATATATAAGCAGAGAAGAAGATAGGAGGAAACTAGTATGGTACCTGCATCGCACTGTACATGTTGTTGTTTATCAAACACTCCCCTGAAAGGGAGCCATTTCCTTCCAATCCTTCGCCGAATCAAACAGCTTCATGTAACTAGAAAGCTCCACTGGCCTAGAGAGGATATGGCACTCCTTCGAGATTGAGAAAGTGGCGCTTAGCCTTCCTTGGGGATCCTGAGAAGGCATATGCATATGTGCTATCCAAATTCCCGTGATCAAGATTACGAGGAGGAGAAGCATTAGTTTCCTGTTTAGCTGATACCGCTGGAGGAGATGCAGTTGGTGGTGGCAGTGAAGGAGCAGTTGGTGTTGGTAGGCGTGAAGTTATTGGCGTAGAGAGAGAAGAAGTAGTTGTGGCAAAAGGAATGACGAGTGTTTCTTGATCAGTAGATGGAGGCATAAAGGGCTTGGGGTTCGAAATCCTTTGGCCGGAGACAACGATGGGGCCGGAAAGCGAGAATCAACATTCTCAACTAAGCCTATCTCACCCCAAAGTGCCTCAACTTCACCTGATGTTGGACTTTGCAGCTCTCCTGGTTGAGCGGTCGGTTGAGCCAATGAAGATCTTTTCTCCTTTAAAAGGAAGCCTCTTCATCATGGATTTTCCTTCTTCATCAAATACCATGGTAGGCACTATGGTCGCTCGATTGGTGTTTTCTTTACCCTCTTCTCCTGAGCCCCGGTCGAGGAGGGGCATTTTCCTTCGATTTCTTACTCTTGGATTGGGGAGTCTGAGAGGAGGCACCCTCACTAGAGGCTCAGACATATCCATGAGCTCTACTCCGGTCAATGGCATTCTGCAACACCCTCATAGCCTCCTCGGGGTCATCTAAGGCGTCGACTTCGGGGCAGGTGATGGAACCCCTCGAAGCCCTATATAAGGCAAGAGTGGAGTTAGCAATTTATTTACGAGATTTCCTATGTTCAAAGGGAGACAAAAGAAAGTAGTACTTGGCTTACCATGTTTCATTGTCGTCCACTCGTACTTGGGAGCCATCTCCTTCCACCGACGGGTTTCTAGAGTCGTTATATCCAAAATTTTCTGAACTCATTGATTCAGACATGAACCCATGGTTGTCCCCATCAGGTATATTAAACGAGAGAAGTAGAAAATCAGCAAAAGTAGGAAATGATCTTTTCACGGAGAAATGAAGTAAATAACCGAAAACTTACGAAAACGGTTTCACGACTCAAGAAAAGCTGGAGTTTTTGTCAGGATGATGTCCCTAGTAGCAATTACGACAAACCGTTCCATCCATCCACGATCGTTGTTATCGTGTACGTTAGTGAGGAGAGCATGGTGACCACGCTTGCTAAGGTTTATTACTCCCCTGCAAAAAACCTTGGGGGAATATAGGTTCATTATATGTGCAAGAGTTAGGGTTTATCCGGTTATCAGTGCCCAATTGGGAAGGCATGCCACCGTACGCCATATAGATGGGCCTACTTGTGCTAAGCAGACCTGGTATCAGTGGAAAAAGTCCAAAATTATAAGGTCGAGTCCTTCACTCGACCCGAAGAGAATGGACCCAAGGTGAAAGGATATGTATATACATATGTGAACCCCTCCTTGGAGTAAGTAACTTGCTCTACCATATCTGGGGCGAGGATTTCAATATTGGGGAAGTTTTAGTCCTCATTCATAGTTGGAATACTAGAAGGGCGAATGGAGGAAGGATACCTACGAACTGGCCAAGATCGATTGCTTTTAGAAGATGCAGAAGGAGCTTTCTCTTGAAGGTTATTTAGAGTATTGAGTTAAGGAGGTATGATGGTGCTGATAGTTGGAGAATCATACTCAACTCAACTTCTTTGCTTTTTTTTTCTTTGGGCCTCCGCCAAAGAAAAGACCGATGTTGCTGAAGTAAGAAGTGTATGAAGACATGATGGTATGAGGTTTGTCAAATAAAAGTTCTTGCTGAGGAAATTGAAGGAAGTAAGAAAGTTTCTACCCGAATGCAGAGAAGAAGAAAGACATGTAAATTGAGAAAGCGGAGAAGGAAAAATGATTAGTAACAGAGAAGTTATAGATGGAAAAAATCGTTGTCATGATTACCTAAAAAACGGCAACACATGTTCGGGGTATTAAATTCGAGAATATGTGCGTCCTTTCAAGCGTCAGAGATTGTTCAGGAACTTTTCCGCCCAAAAAGGAATCTTCACCTACTTCCCGGTAACACTAAGTTATGCCACTAAAAAGTAAGGGGACTACCTATATGGGGTAAAATTGGGTGATAATAGATGGTCGAATGGTAACATGACACGTTGAATCGAAGATAAGAAAATGACGAGTCAGGGAACAACCAATAACGAATATACGGGTGTGACCAGTACTGGATAAATTTCGAAGGGAACGTAGTCGATGGTAGAAATTCAAAGGTTTGTCGTCGGATAACATTCAATGAGGGAATATTTGATACGCTCAAATTACACCTTAAACTAGTGTAAGCGATCGATGTCAAATATAGTAACTAAATAAGTTTGGGGTCGAATCCCACAGAGAACAATATGGAGGTGATTAGGAATGTCAGAGAATTATCACTTATCGCGCAATGCCAAACAAATAGATTTTGGTTTTCAAAATATTTATAACTAAATGGGAAAATATAAAATAACCTAGAAAGCAAGTAAAATGATCAATGGGAACAAGAATGAATGCATCGGGTATTACACTCAAGTAACGATCCAATGTATTTCACGATTTTACAAATATGAGCGAGTTTATGTTAATTAGCCACGGATAATAATTCATAATTAGCTTTTTCCAAAGACTAATAAGACTTCCTAATTGAATTATTCCTAACCCAATACAAGTAGTTCAATCCTATCCCTAGGGAGAATCTATAAAATGAGGGTTAAAGCCTCAAGTTCCTGTTAATTAATCTTTCCCAACCCCAAATTATATTTTCCAAAATTAATTTGGAGTTAATGGGCGAGTCCTAGGGTTAGCTAATCCCTTTGGAAACATTAAAGAACAAGAATAATTAAAGTAACAATAATTCACTTCATAAATATATGAAAATCATTCAATACATAAGCACAACAAGGTATTTAATCCACACTTTAAATATGAATATTTTCATAAACAAGATTCAAGTGTTGGAAGCAAATACTACACACTTAAATATTCAATACAAATCAAGGAAATGAAGAAACAAACATAAATGGGTAATAAATCCTTAACAACAAGGTTGAAATCTTCAAATCCCAAGTGTGTGTGCAAACCCTAGCTTCAAGACTTGTTCTTCTTTAGTCTCCAAGACTCAAAATATGTTTTACAATGCCAAAGATATGCCAAAAGATCTGCTAGGTCGTGTATAAAAATGGTTTGGGGAAGATAGAGTGAAATTCCCAAACTGCCCGTAATTTGCCCAGAAAATCCACTATGCGATCGCACTTAAAGGTCTGCGTTCGCATATAATTGATATTTCCAGTCACTGCGATCGCACGTGAAGCCTTGTGTTCGCACAGTAGGGTTGACCATCCGCTGACCACCCATCAATGCTATGTGTTTGCATCCAGGAACCTGCGGTCGCATTGTATTAGTTCATGGACCTGCGAGATCGCATATAATACTTCGGGATGGCACAGTGTAAAAACTGGGCAGACTTCATTTCTTCAATTTTTTCTCTTTTTTGACTTGTTTTCACATTATTTTTCCACAATCACCTCTAAATCACTTGACCCCTGGAATTTGCCAATAAACATCAATAAATGTCTCAGTTCCTTAACAAAACTACACAAAATATTAAGTATTAAGAGGAGATAAGTTGGTAAAATACCAACTTATGAAACCCCCAAACTTAAACTATTGCTTGTCCTCAAGCAATTTAAAAACTAAGAACATCCTACAAGAATATGATCCCTTAAGCTCAATGGCGTACCAAATATCATTTCAAGCCTACAAGAGTCAATTTAAGCACAATCTAGTAACTTCGGTTGGTACCAACAATTAATCCAAGGCATATGAATCACAAAATTTTATTTCAATTCAATTTCTCAAACACCACACTAACCAAAGTAGCAACCAAGTCATGACACTAAAGAATCAAAATTTGTCTCTCTATCACAATTGTCTTCCCTCGCTCATTCCTCCCAATTGAAAATGGGATTAGTTTCATAACTCGAGTTTCATGTGCCCGCACATTTTAAGAGAGAATCTCAAATTCATAGATTTCAATTCAAAACATAGAAGGGATGTCAAATAGAAGACTCCACTCTCTCTCTCTCACAAAGATAGTCAAATGAACACAAGTAGTATCATAGGCTTGCCCTTCATGTATTTCTCCACTAATGTAGACATATTTGGTTCAAAATCAATTAGGACTTAAAGGGTTGTAGTTAAGGTAGGGCACAATTTGGTAAAAGTGACTCAAAACCTCCCTAAGCACTATACTTTTTCACAAATCAAAGTTCACTTCCTTCAAGAGTTTTTCCACCCTTTCTTCTCCCTTTTTTTTATAATATCTAGTCTTCATTTTATTCATACTTCCTTTACATGCATTTTTTTTTTCAAATTCAATCTTTTTTATAACACTTTTCACTATTAAGAAGCCTCCATATCACAACTTTTTCACCCTCCACCCCCAAACTTAGGCTTTTAGCCTATATTCATACTTGAAATTACTTAGGGAGGTATGGTTCCACAAGAAAATCAATAAGAAGCTTGTAACATGGTTCCAAAGAAAAAGTTAAAAGTCTCAAAAGGGTTGACTAGGGAAAATATTCATGGGTAGGAAAGTTAAGCACAAAAAGTGGTCCAAGGAAGGCCTAATATCATTTTTCAAACCAAGTTAATCTGAAATATCGCCTTGAAGCGCATTTCGAACAAGTTCTAGACTACAAATGATGCAAAGAATTTTACAATTAAAGTTCACCACACATGACACATGAAAACTCAAATGGAATACAAATCCAAAATCCAATTGAAACCAATGAAACTCAAGAAATCACATGTAGCCTAGGAAGCTATTTAGTGAATCAAAGAGCCAAAATTAGAATCTAAAAGTCACAATAATGAAAACTACATTAATCATTCATTTTCATCAAAAAAAAAATTTAACAACTTCATATGCCAAGGTTTAAATCATATTGGTACCAAACAAGTCACATGTTGGCTTATGGGCACAAGATTACACCCCAAAAATTAATTTATTCACAACTAGCTACTAACCTATCTACTAAAAAAAATATATTTACTTTCTTAAAAAAAACTAAACAAGACTAATCCCTTAAGAAGTTGTCACGCCATCCATCATAGGGAAAAGTCACTCGGTTCAACACAAATAATATCCTTGGAAAAGAACCGTGGTAGAAAGAAAAACCAAGGAGTTCCATTAATACTACTATAATGAAACCAAAGCAAAAACAAAAATAAACATAAATAATAACAAGAAAAATAAAAGTCGAAAAAATGAAATGCTAATTACTACTACGAAAAAAATAAAAACCAAAATAAAAACAACTAAGAACAAAAATAAAAACCAACAAAGAAAATGCCTACATAATATTATTAATAAACTAAAAATGTCAATCGTTCCGCACAAGTCACAAAAAAAAGTATGTCATGCTCCATGTGATGCTATACAACATAGATAAAATATGAGTCATCCCCAACCTAGAGTGTTGCATTGTCCCCAATGCAACTAATCAACACAAGGTAAAATGAAGGAGGCGCTCCCTGAAACTGCATCACTCAGAGCTGGAGGTGGTGGGAAATCGAAGCTCCAAATCCTCATCATCATCATCCTCAGAATCCTGTGAGCTCAGCTTGTGCATCACCCTCTGCAGAAACTTGCTTTTCTTCTTTTCATGCTCGTTGAATTTAATATGTCGCCTTTCAAGTTTTCCTTGTCGCCTGCTCATGTCCTCTAATATGATCTTGATTGTTTTTTTCTCTAGCACTACATCATCCAAGGTCGGTGGCTTCTTACCAGACCCAGTCGAAGTGCCCTCACTAGCTGGACCGGAGGGAAGACCCGCAACAAGCTGTCGAATCTGAGCATCTACACCATAGATCTGATGGGAAATGTGGCGCATAGTGGGGGGCCCATAAGGAAGGGGGTCCATGAGGTCATGTGATCCTGTTGTAGCTGTGGAGGCACCATCGGATCCCTCGTCGGACTCATCAAACTGCCCAAATAAAGGAGATGGCACATCAATCCTTCTTTTCTTCTTCTTCTTCTTCTTGTCATTTGGCCCTTTTCGAAGCAATGGATAGATTGCTACGGCAGGGTCCTTCTCAACATCAGTTGGGTTTGGTATCACCTGAGCATTATAACACAGTTGAGTGATCAATAGGGAAAGAATAGGCTGCTAGACCTTCCGTTGCATGCTTCCTCAATCTCACTCACAATGTGCTGGCCCACATTCACCGGTAAGCTATCCATAATAGCAGCGATCATCAATGCCTTTTCAGGCGTCACCTCAGTCTCATGTCTAGTTGTCAAAATCCTGGCACAAATAATGGATAGCCAAATCTTGGCTTCCACAGTGAACTCGTGAGAATCAACCCCTTTATGTACTCTTGCCCAAGTCGGTTGTACCCCATCATGAAGCTTTTCCACAAACCAATATGTTCCTCGCTCTCTTCCCCTAGCTCTGTAAATCTCATTATCCGCATTGGGAAGCCCATAGTGTGAATTTATTACCTCGGGCCCAAAGTCGATCCACTTGCCCCTAACAAAAGTGAATACATCCCCCTGGAAATTAGTCTTCACGGCATTGGCATAAAACTCACGAACTATTGTGTAGTTCGCCTTGATTGATTCAGGAGCAAAGCATATCCATCCACTATCGGTCAATCTCTGGAGAAACTCCGGCATCTTAGCATCGAGTTTATCTAAATGGATGCCCCTTTCTTTGACAATGCTTTTTGACATGAGCCTGTCGTAATTTCTTTTACACTCAGCTGTCATGAATCTCGTCGCATCAAAGTATTCTTCTTCCATAGCTGGGGGAATAAATTCTTGCACATTGTCAACATTTTCCGAGGCCATTTTGTGAACAAAGTACCTACAAATGGAGACCAAATGTTAAACGCATGAACGGGTACTATATACACTGTATTACAATGTATCTACGCCAAAGAAATGAGCCGCGAAGCAACCACATAGAAAGTTCCAAAGCTACTATTTTTTACTGCCAGTTGTATAAGGCAGTGCGATCGCAGAAATTTTATTGCGATTGCAGCAATTTTATTGCAATCGCAGAGGGTAAAAATTTTGGCTCCTACTAGTAGCACTGTGCGATCGCGGAGTGTGCAGTGCGATCGCATAGTGCAATTTCTCACTTGGAAATTATGACACAGTGCGATCGCGTACAGTGCAGTGCGATCGCACAATTAAACTTTTTTTCTAGCCCAGCTTTCTTCTCTCTTAGGCATTTCTTCAAACACACAAAGGACAAAAGTTTTCACACGAATTTCTAACAGTTAGGGCACAGATTTAACCCAGTTTTTCATCAAGAATCACACAAACTTCACTCAACCAATCCTTACCCAGCAAACATGCACACAATCAACACAAAATTTAAAACAAAAACTCTAGATTACAAATCATAAAAAGTGGAGATGGAGAAGAAAAGAAGTGGGAATGAATAAGTAAGTGTTTATTTACACTAATATCAAACAAAAATTAAACTTGTTAAAGAAATAATTGAGTGATGAAGTACATACCGGAGAGTTTGAACTTAATATGTTGAGAGAAATTCTTTTGATGATTTTTGAGGTTCAAGGTGAGGAAATCTGTTTTTGGGTAGAAGAATAGGCAAATGGGCGTTTCTGGGGTTAAAGGAAGATTCACTTACCTGGGGGGGG
>ML433986.1:0-46346 GCA_005239525.1 Nicotiana knightiana | reverse complement strand
ACGGAATTTGGGAGTGCCTAACACCTTCTCCCGGATTAACAGAATTCCTTACCCGGATTTCTGGTTCGCAGACAATTTAAACAGAGTCAAATTTCCTAAATTTGGGATTTAAACTGGTGACTTGGGACACCATATAATTATCCCAATTGGCGACTCTAAATAAATAAATAATCCCATTTTTGATTATGTCACTTAAAGTGGAAAAAACTCTCTTATTACCCTTACCGGTGGTGAAAAGGGAGGTGTGACAATGTGCATAAGAACTTTCCTTAATTGTGTTTACCTATTCTGACCGTTTGAGATTTGACGCCTTAATTAAGGGAGTACTGGTACTGATTTTTACATCTAATTGATTCCTTGACTTCCACAATTACTGGGAAGTCTAATTATTTCCTTATTTTTTCACCTAGTTTCAAACTATATATATACTCTATTCATGCATTGACGAACACACACAATTCAAGCTCTCCCTCTCACACATAAACATACTCTGTTATGAACTTTTCTTTCTCTCTTGTTGTTTGCTTGCTACTCAGTCAGCTAAAAGCCAAGACTGAGTAACTCTATTACTCTACTTGCTCTATTGTGCCACTGTTCTATTTGCATTACTGCTCTATTGGTCTATATTGTTCTATACATTGCTTCTCTCCTTCTCTGCACACTACTGCTCCTTTACTCTGCACTTACTTCATCATCTAAATGGTATGTTCTAAGTTTAATTTTAAGGTTACCAAAACAACATGCTGCAGTCTGTATTACAGTTCCTTTTATTCCTATTGTGTGTCTACTTATGGTTTTAGTGCTTACCCTGCAACTAGCATGCCTATTTTTTAAACTATCTATATGGTTACTCTCTAGTTCAGCATGTCTATTACTTTCTATATGTCCCATTAAAACTTCTGCCCTATCCCCTGACCCTAGTACATGATAAGTATGTAGTTCTGAACATAGTGTGTACTCTAACACCCCTCAACCTGATGCTATTTGGATCCTTATATGAATCCTTGTAAAGGACTATGCTATGATAGTTTAAGTCTTGTAATACTTTTTTGAGGCCTACTTGTGTGCAAGCTTGTTCCTATGTGCTTCATACTTGTCCCCAATCCCTCTGTGTGAGCATTTCCTTGGGACCCTTGAGCTCCCTCTGATCTTTGACACACAAAGGCTGGCCATTTCACACTGCACTTGCTCTCTATCTTGGCTATAAAATCTGGGTGTGAGCACTGCCCAGGATCCCTTGAGGTCCTTAGGGAACTCTGACACACCCGGATTATGAAAAAGCTGTGAAACATTACTTGGCATTAAGGACATGGAGATCTGGGCCTATACTGTAGGCTCCCTATAGTTAACTTCTTATTTTCTTTACTTTCAGTTATGTAATTACTATTCAATGGTCTGTAATAATTAATTGTAAATAACTCTGGGGTCGGATAATGAAAATGGGTGGGTGATATGCATGTTGTAGTATAATTAAGGGTAGAGACCATGTTTCTAGGTTTATTTTCTCCATGCGCAATAGCAGCCATGTTTAGGTACGACATGCCATGCATTAGATATCATGCTATTTAGGATTTATATATATTGTTTTCCTTTCAGCATGTCATCATTCATTGCCCTCACTTAGAGATCCTTCCTATAGGACACATAATTAAGTAAATTGCTATTATGTGATTCTGCTCATATAAACGAGTCCTGAAGATTCATTTGTCTCAACCAAATGTCATAAACCCGATCTCCGCAAGGAAAGAGGGGGCGCGACAGCATGGCGACTCTACTGGGGATTATAGGCTTTTACCATTATAAACCGCTTTGTGAATTTGTCCGAGTATGCTTTGTTTGATATTTGCTTCTTTCCTTTTTCCCCTCTATGTGCAATTAAATATTTATCTCTTTCGAATATTTATTCCTTCCAAAAAAGCAAAACTGACATGTTTCTTTGTTTTCCTTTGTAACTGCTTTAAAACATAACTGTTGTATTTACTGCTTTCCTAACGTGCAAATATATGACAACATGTTTTTAATGCTTATTTATTATTGCATAATCATGCTCAACATTCATACTCCACTCGTGACAAACAACATACTATAGCAATGCTTGATGAGTGGTTGCGCTCTTCCTATAATATTACCCCCTAAAGTCGGAAAGGCTTATTTGCGGTAAAAATAGTCGATCAGCGGTGCAGTCGACGGTTCCGTGCCTTTACCCTTGAGTTTTTCGCTCGAGAGTACCAGTCTAAAATACCATAGAAACCTTACTCCGTTATGTTGTTTCATGCATCATGGTCAAACCTAGCCAGGCTAAAGTGTGGTCCGCACGATAGCTTTTAAGATTGCCTTATCCAAAAGTCCATTGGATTTCCCTAAACCCAAATGGACATCATTACGTTTTGTGCATTTATTTGGAGAACTAAATGCTTGTATGCTAATCATAAGTGTATAAATAGTCGAGTCTGGCGGGGGTAAGGGCCTAACTATGTTTGTCTTGCAGAATATGAGGCACGAAGTCCCTAGATTCAGCATGGTCAGCAATATCCATCCAAAGCTCCTGAACTGGTGGGAAGACCTTTCCTCCAGTGATAAGAAACACGTCAAGAAATACCTACTACTAGGACTGCGTGAGCTAGGGAACCTGTTCGATGGGATCAAGGGTGCCGAATCTGGGGAAGGTCCTTCTGGGACCAAGTAGGATAGGATTTCCTTTTTTTCGTTTTTATCAATGTAATAAGGCCAATGGCCATTAGTGACTTTATTTCCTGCTTACTATTTTAGTGTCGTTTTGGATTCGTCTATCTCTACATTAATGAAATGAGGCATTTTGGCATCTAAGTTATCCAAATCAACTTGTTGCTAGGACTACCTCGAGCACAATGAAGCTCCCAAATTAGGACACACTTTTATATTCCTGCACTATGTGTTTAAATACAGCAATATTTTCTCATGATCCTCACTGACTTGGCTACCTTTTATTTTTGTTTCTTTCTTTTGGTTATTCCCCTCCCCAAAGGTTGGTTCGTGCATTCTGGCATCATCATCATATCACACAAGATCCAGGGCCCGATGAGTCCCGGGGTAGCAAGGCTGAACAAGCATTGTTTATTTCATTTTGCTAATGATTTCCTTTTCCGCATTTCCATTTTTTGCATTTTCCAATAAAATCTCCAATGTTCCAAAACATTCAAAAATCACTTTTATGTTTCAACGAATCTTTATTCATTTATTATCATTTTCTCTCATTATTTTATCTTACAGCATTACTATTTCCTATCTTGATGAACCAATGACTGTGATATGCAATGAGACAACGCAACAAAAGGACAGTGATTCAGAAGAAGAAGATACCATACCCAATGAAATTATAAGAGAAGTTGAGGATTTTGAAAATAGACCTAAGTCCAATCTGGATGAAACCGAGATAGTCAACCTGGGAGATTCAAAAACTGTCAAAGAAACTCGCATCAGCATTCATCTATCACCATCAAAGAAAGTGAAATACACACAATTCTTGAAAGAGTATAAAGACATATTTGCATGGTCGTACGATGACATGACTTGTCTAAGTACATCCATTGTGGCTCACAAATTGCCAACCGATCCAATGTGTTCATCGATAAAACAAAATCTCAGGAAGTTCAAACCCGACATAAGTTTAAAAATCAAAGAAGAAGTCACCAAGCAGATCAACGCCAAGGTTCTCAGGGTAGTTGAGTACCCGACATGGGTAGCCAACATTGTGCCAGTACCAAAGAAGGATGGGAAGGTCAGAGTCTGTGTCGACTATCGGGATCTCAACTGGGCTAGTCCAAAAGATGACTTCCCTTTGCCAAATATACATATCCTGATTGACAATTGCACCAAGCATGAACTACAATCATTCGTGGATTACTTCGTTAGTTATCATTAGATCTGGATGGATGAGGAAGATGTTGAGAAAACGGCTTTCATTATGTCATGGGGAGTGTACTTCGAAGACTATCCAACAACTTCTTTCACAGCGGAGTAATCCTATATAGGAGGACTCCAGATTTGGGATTATTACATTGTGTCGACGCAAAGGAAGCATCCAAGCTGCTAGAGGAGATTCATGCTGGGACCTGTGGCCCGCATATGAACGGTTTTGTTTTGGCAAAGAAGATACTCCGAGCTGGTTACTTTTGGATGACTACGGAAACGAACTGCATCCAATATGTCCGGAAATGCCACCGTTGTCAGATACACGCAGATATGATAAAGATACCTCCAAACGAGCTCAACGCAACAAGCTCACCATGGCCGTTCGCCGCCTGGGGCATGGACGTTATTGGATCAATCGAGCCTTCCGCCTCCAATGGACACATGTTCATTCTGGTAGCCATCGACTATTTTACCAAATGGGTCGAAGTAGCATCCTACAAAGCAGTGACTAAGAAAGTCATGGCAGACTTTGTCCGCGATCGTATTGTTTGTCGATTCGGGATTCCTGAGTCAATCATCACCGACAATGGATCCAATCTCAACAGTGACTTGATGAAAACTCTGTGCGAGGCTTTCAAGATCAAACACAAGAATTCCACAGCTTACAGACCTCATATGAATGGAGCTGTAGAAGCAGCCAAGAAAAACATCAAGAAGATACTAACAGAGATGATAGAAAGGCACAAGTAGTGGAACGAGAAGTTATCATTTGCCTTATTGGGATATCGTACCACAGTTCGCACCTCAACAGGGGCAACTCCCTATATGCTAGTTTATGGTAATGAGGTTGTTATTTGTGCCGAAGTTGAGATTCCATCTCTAAGAATTATACCAGAAGCTGAGCTCAGCGACACAGAATGGGTAAAGAGTTGTTATGAGAAACTAGCCCTCATTGACGGAAAGAGAACGAATGCAGTCTGTCATGGTCAACTCTATCAGAACAGAATGACCCGAGCCTTCAACAAGAGAGTCAAGCTGAGACAGTTCACACCGGGGCAGCTGGTGCTGAAGAAGATCTTTCCACATTAAGACAAAGCCAAAGGGAAGTTCTCTCCCAACTGGCAGGGTCCGTACATGGTTCACCGGGTACTGACAGGAGGAGCACTTATGCTCACAGAAATGGACGGACAAGTCTGGCCAAACCCAATCAATTCAGATGCAGTCAAACGTTACTATGTGTAATCTTTATGCTTTCTCAATGATGTAAATTGAACTACGCCTAACTTGATTCCCGTTTAAGAGGGGATACGTAGGCAGCCCTATGGGTTCGGTCACAATTCAATAAAAATTTCATTTTCCCCGCAATTGGAAATTGGGCCCTCAAAATTCTGAAGCAAGTTCAGCCAATCGCCGCACGAGAAACAACCAGAAGCATTCATCCATCCAACTGGGGCAGAATTTTGAGGAGGACCCTCAAAATTCTGAAGCAAGTTCAGCCAATCGCCGCACGAGAAACAACCAGAAGCATTCATCCATCCAACTGGGGCAGAATTTTGAGGAGGACCCTCAAAATTCTGAAGCAAGATCACCCAATCGCCTCACAAGCAACAGTCAGAGACATTCACCCATCAAACTGGGGCAGAATTTTGAGGAGGACCCTCAAAATTCCGTAGCAGGAGAGGTTGCAATGTCCCGAGCTGTGTCACCGTCGTCGGTTCATCCCAAAATTATTTTTTAATTATACGTTATGCTTTTACAAAATCATGCATGTTTGTTTTTGAAACAGCTTTGTTTAGCAACGCTACCCCAATAATACAGATAGTATCATCAGATCCAGCCCAACAAGTCAAGAAAAGCCAGTATCCCCTATAGAACTCACGATATTTCTTTGGTTGCAAGCACTAAGGTTGCAAAATCCCTAAACGAGCTATCCGCCCAGGGGACAAACATTGTCCAAAATACGACTCTCAAAACTGCAGCACTTGCCGACGTTTGCACATGCCTCAATGCTCCGCAGTCACAATGCTCTCAATAATCACAATGCCACAATTCATCACTAGCTAAGAATTCCTACTGTCATTTTATTTCTTTCATAAGGCTACCTTTCTGCCTTCCGAGGTTAAGCTCTACCTCCATCTACATTTTGCATAAGGCTACTATTCTGCCTTCCGAGGTTAAGCTCTACCTCCATCTACATCAGTGCATAAGGCTACCATTCTGCCTTCCGAGACTAAACGTTGTCTCCATCTGCATTTGCATCTTTGCATAAGGCTACCATTCTGCCTTCCGAGGTTAACCTCTACCTCCATCTACATCGTTGCATAAGTCTACCATTCTGCCTTCTGAGACTAAACGATGTCTCCATCTGCATTTGCATCTTTGCATAAGGCTACCATTCTTCCTTCTGAGGTTAAGCTCTACCTCCATCTACATCATTGCATAAGGCTACCATTCTGCCTTCCAAAACTAAGCGATGTCTCCATCTGCATTCACATCTTTGCATAAGGCTACCATTCTTCCTTATGAGGTTAAGCTCTACCTCCATCTATATCATTGCATAAAGCTACCATTCTGCCTTCCGAGACTAAGCGTTGTCTCCATCTACATTTGCATCTTTGCAAGGCTACCATTCTGCCGTCTGAGGTTAAGCTCTACCTCCATCTTCATCGTTGCATAAGGCTACCATTCTACCTTCCGAGACTAAACGTTGTCTCCATCTGCATTTGCATCTTTGGATAAGGCTACCATTTTGCCTTCCGAACCTCCATCTACATCATTGCATAAGGCTACCATTCTGCCTTTCGAGACTAAGCGCTGTCTCCATCTGCATTTGCATCTTTGCATAAGGCTACCATTCTGCCATCCGAGGCTAAGCTCTACCTCCATCTACATCATTGCATAAGGCTACCATTCTGCCTTTCGAGACTAAGCGCTGTCTCCATATGCATTTGCATCTTTGCATAAGGCTACCATTCTGCCTTCCGAGGCTAATATCTGCCTCCAATTTACCTTTCGAGACTAACCGTTGTCTCAAGCACTATTTACTTCGCTTTTCTTCCGGGCTAAGATCTGCCCTTTTATTCGCAAGACTAAGCTCTGTCTCGTCAGCATCATTCTATTGCATCTGCATGGGCTGAAATATCGCCAACTCATCCAAAGGCGTCATCGTTCAGAGGCACCATCTTCATAGCCCGAGAACATTATGTCATGGCCTGAGGATCTCTCTCAATTTTGCATATCATTATTCAAAGGCGTCATGGTTCGAAGTCACCATACTCATGGCCCGAGAACATCATTTTCATGGCCTACAAATCCTGCATCAAGCAATTCATAGCCCAAGACGTCATGGTCTGAGGACGTCATCCTTAACCGTCTGAAGACATCATTCATGGTCCAACGGGAATTTGCATCATGTTTAAATTACGCATTATATTTGCTTGTATTATTTATTTGCAGGGAATCCAGCGATCAAACTGCCATCCCGGCAGATGCAGTTCCACTCCAGTTCTCCTAACCACCCCGTAAGCCGCTTATTCAATCAGTCCCAAATGTTTCGTCCGTTCTTGTAAGAAACTTCATCGGTATACTTCACCGATGACTCCTGAACTACATACGGACTTATTCCTGTAAACCCAAGGATATGTAGGCAACTCAGAAACCAGGGTGCGGCCGGAATCTCTCCAAACCATTTCACTCGGTCAAAATTGGCCATCATATCTTTACCCGACAACTTTTTCATCCTTCCCGGGTAAAGAGGGGCAGCTGTTGATACCGAATTTTTCCTCAAACTATTTTAAAATTTGCATATGTGTCTTCAAAATCACTTTTTATAATAACTGGTATTTTCCATGTTTTTCCATATTTTATTAATTTCTTTTCCAATTTATTCAGTATTTTAAATTCATAAATTATATTATAAATAATTTCAAAATATTTCCTAGCTCAATATATCATTTTAATCCTATTAGGATTTAATTATTTTACAAATTAGCCAAATTGATATTATTTAGCTATAATTACAATAATATTTGCAGTTATAGCCTAAATGTACATTTTATACCATTTTAATTCAATAATTAGTCATTTTATATTTTAATATTAGTTAATTACTTTAATTCCATTTATTTAGCATTAATTTCATTTTATATAATTATTAACTATTTTTATTAATTATTTATCTATTTTTAACGGGTATTTAACTAATAGCCACCTTTAATTCCAATTCTAGCCTAATTTCACCCAGATCCCAACCCAATTAACTAGCCTAAACTACCCAAGCCCAATTCCCAAATTACCCGACCCAANCCCCCCCCCCCCCCCCCGTCTCTCATTCACACCCCCTCATTCATCTCTGTACTCGCTCTCTATATCCCCAGGTTCTCTCTAGAACCTGCCCTCATCTCCTCTTCTCCGATGAAGTTTGTTAATCTCCTCTGGCCACTCCCCCCACTGGAAACCATGGCCTTTCATCGCCTCTTGGCCCTTGCTTCATCCCATGCTGGTCTAATGATACCCTGAGGCCCTCAGGTGAACCTGGAGGGATTCAAATCCCCCATAGTCCCTCATCCATTTTACGGCCACCTCCGGCCGTCTGAGTAAGAGCTATAACTTTTTCGGCTAAAGCCGACGACATCTTTAAGGGTTTTCTTGTTTCTCTGGGTTCTCTGAAACCCTAACCTCTATGATTTTCTAATTTTATTTCAGATCTATGATAGATCTGTGTATACTTTAAGCTATTTTGTTGTTTTCTCAAAGTTTCTCTGATTTTTCTAAAACGATTCTTCGTTTTCAACTAGGGTTTTGTGACCCATTTTTGAATAACTTTTTCTATGGGTTTTCAGCATTATCCCAGAGTCTCTACTATGTTTAGTGATTTGTTTAAGTTTTTCTCCTTATCTGACTCGTTGTGACGAAAACCCTAACTTTAGACCTAAACCCTAAAGTTCCTGATTTTGCCTATGTGTTTGCATATATGTTTGCGTTTCAAGAGTCCTGTGACTCACTGATATTTTAACCCCATGTTATTGGTCTTTGATTTTTCTTACTTCCCTGTTTATCTCACTATTCACTCTGTAACTCTATGACCCCTTAATTTCATGTGTTAGGGTTTCTAACTTCTTGCCTAGCATCTGTGTTAATCCTTGGTAATTCCCTTCAATTGGTATTATGCTTGTCCTAATCCTTGATTCTATGCAATTTGTCACTTAATTATCTCCTGACTTATTTCTTTGCTTATAATGTGTTCATCCTGTTCATACATAGGAATTCATATTAACTAGTGTTATTTGAATCCTTGATTCACTGTGATTTGAAAGATTTCCTATGAGATATTCCTACTGATTTCCAACCTTTAGTTTATTTTTACCTCGTTCATTTACTGTTAATTGATATTATTTCCTTAATTAATGTCTTCTGAACCTTTTCTCAATTATCTACTTGATTTGGTTTGAAATTATTTCCTTATATGTCATGTGCATAAGAACTTTCCTTAATTGTGTTTACCTATTCTGATCGTTTGAGATTTGACCCCTCAATTAAGGGAGTATTGGTACTGATTTTTACAACTAATTGATTCCTTGAGTTCCACAATTACTGGGCAGTCTAATTATTTCCTTATTTTCTCACCTAGTTTCAAACTATATATATACTCTATTCATGCATTGACGAACACACACAGTTCAAGCTCTCCCTCTCACACACAAACATACTCTGTTCTGAACTTTTCTTTCTCTCTTGTTGTTTGCTTGCGACTCAGTCGGCTAAAAGCCAAGACTGAGTAACTCTATTACTCTACTTGCTCTACTGTGCCACTGTTCTATTTGCATTACTGCTCTATTGGTCTATATTGTTCTATACATTGCTGCTCTCCTTCTCTGCACACTACTTCTCCTTTACTCTGCACTTACTTCATCATCTAAATGGTATGTTTTAAGTTTAATTTTAAGGTTACCAAAACAACATGCTTCAGTCTGTATTACAGTTCCTTTTATTCCTGTTATGTGTCTACTTATGGTTTTATTGCTTACCCTGCAACTAGCATGCCTATTTATTAATCTATCTATATGGTAACTCTCTAGTTCAACATGTCTATTACATTCTATATGTCCCATGTTTAGGTACAACATGCCATGCATTAGATATCATACTATTTAGGATTTATATATATTGTTTTCCTTTCAGCATGTCATCATTCATTGCCCTCAATTAGAGATCCTGCCTATAGGACACATAATTAAGTAAATTGCTATTATGTGATTCTGCTCATATAAACGTGTCCTGAAGATTCATTTAGAAGTCCTGTCCTAGAATAAATAATGGTAACAAAAACTGCAATCATGTCTCATCATGCTATACACGTAGAGATCCTGTTCTAAGTAAACAACGATTAAAATCTGTCACCTGTGTTATTCCTGAAACTGTGCATAATGCTGCGATTCTATGTGCATTTAGAGATCCTATTTTAGCAATTGCATATGAATCATTTTGCTTTAGACATCATATTATAGGATCGTACTCATTTAACTACACTTAGTCTAAATAAAGATGTATAAAATAGTCATCATGTTCTAACAAACTGGTAATTAGTCTCTGAATATTTTCAACACTTAGAACTGCATACTATTAGGATTGGTAATTTGAAACCCTTTTAACAAAGTTGTACAACTGCTGCATATTATTTTATACTTAGGCAAGCCTTAGGAAATTAGTTACAAGGAATAAAACTATATCTTTCTTTGTGATCATGTTTAACTACCAGCATGCTAAAATCAGTAGGCAAGCCTGACTAGGACTTCCTCTCTGAGTTATGCAATAAATTTGTCTGTGTGTTATAACTTAGATACCATGCTTAGGAGCTGAACCTGAATCTGGACCTTAACTGTGTATGAGTCATGTTGTTTATATGTACTATGTGCGGAGGCATACCTGAGCCTTTATTTGCTTTCCATGATTTCCCCTTTGCTGAAGTCCTATATGTTTTATTATGTGTCGCCTTAGTAATTTTCACCTTTAAAACCTGAGGGTCTGCCTAGCACCTCCCTTACAAGATAGAAGTCCTAAATTCCTCCGGGACTGATAGGAAGGGACGGGTATTGCATTGATGTGATCCATATTATTATAAACCTAGGATACTCTTTATATGCTTAGATCGTAATCCTTTCAAAATCTAACCTTCTTTATTATCTTCAAACATCTGCATGCTTAAGACTTAAATCTCCTCTTATTTGAGCCTTTATTTGTTTGTTTGCTTAGCCATACAAATTCACAAAAGTTGTTTAGCCGGGAACCACACTTGTGGATCCTGAGGGGTGCCTAACACCTTCCCCTTAGGATAATTTCAAGACCTTACCGTATCTCTAGTTAACAACGTAGTTGTAATGAACCTTTTTGGTGTCCTAACGCACCTTTAAAAATCGTTAGGTGGCGACTCTCAAAACCACAAACCCCTTTTCCAAAAGGAAAGGGTTGTCTCAACCGAATGTCATAAACCCGATCTCCGCGAGTAAAGAGGGGGCGCGACACACATTGAAATCAAAGTCAATGATAAATACAAGACAATTAACTAACTTTAAGATATTTCTAGTAGAGATCTAAATTTAAACTATTTTCCTAAAATAAAATAAATATAACAAAATGGTTGTGAATTAATCTAGCTGCTTTGGCATTTAAATCATTAGCTTATTACAGGTATATAAGTTTCAACCCCGTTCTTCACTTCACTACACTTCTTCGACAGTTGGATAAGTAACTCTGCATTACGCCATCCATAGAATTGTGTGTGCGGTAGAAATCGGAGAAGTCCGAGCCTGAGGGTTCGAGGAATATGTCTCGATTGTAAACTGGGATCGAAGTAAATTCGGGCTCAGCAAGTATGGAGGATGAGATATCGAAGTTAGACTAAATTGACACCACAGTAAATGAATCACGAAGTATCCGTGCTCAGTCATCAATCCCGGCGAGAATCTCGGAGCCGGTAGAGCTATTAACGGTTAACAGTGTCAATTATGTATTTTACTTCCGCAATGAGAATCATTTCTTATTTAGGATTCCTCTACTATATAAAGAGGAACACTATTCATTTGTACGCACTCATTATCACAACGCTCTAGTTCTTACTCACACTGCTGAATACAAAGCTCTTTTATTTACTGTTAATTCTCTGTATTTGATTTGTTCGCATTATTATTACTATTATTACTGTTCTTGGCAAATTATTCTCGAATCTAATCCAGACCGAGGTCGACAGCTTGTAATTATACGGGTTTGATTCATATAAATCGTTTAATTCATTTATTTGATTTACTATTTACCAATTAACATTGAATTGGATCGCATATCCTTATAACCATATTACAAATTTAATTATTACTCGTATTTCGAGGTAAAAAATTATGAGATATCGATGTCAGACTAGATCGACACCACAGTAAACGAATCACGAAGTACCCGTGCTCAGTCATCAATCCAGTCGAGAATCTCGGAGCCGGTAGAGCTATTAGCGATTAACAGTGTCAATCATGTATTTTACTTCCGCAATGAGAATCATTCCTTATTTAGGATTCCTTTACTATATAAAGAGGAACCCTATTCATTTGTATGCACCCATTATCATAACGCTCTAGTTCTTACTCACACTGCTGAATACAAAGCTCTTTTATTTACTGTTAATTCTCCGTATCTGATTTGTTCGCATTATTATTGCTATTCTTACTGTTCTTGGCGAATTATTCTCAAATTTAATCCAGATCGAGGTCGACGGCTTGCAATTATACGGGTTTGATTCATATAAATCATTTAATTCATTTATTTGCTTCACTATTTACCAATTAACATTGAATTGGATCACATATCCTTATAACCACATTACAAATTTAATTATTACTCGTATTTTTAGGTAAACATATTGCATTTTCAATCAAAAATCTCAATCTTTAATTTGAAGGAATGGAAGAGAAGGGGCAACATATAATACCAAAACAAAGACAAAAATTGAATATTTATATAATCCGGCATGGGGCAGGCCGAAAATTAAAGGCACGGAACATGCCAAAGCAACTTCGGCGTGAATATGGCACTCCTTAGCCCAAACGAGCGTTCCAAGACCAACTATATAATGAAGAAAACCAAAGTCAAGTCCTCGTCAACACTCACAAGAAAAGCAAATTCACATTCATCCCAAGTCCTACGAGAGTAAAAAATGGCAACTTCCGCTTTAGGACAATGCAATCTTCTACCTCGTACAACAACTACTCTGAATCCCACACAACTGCAGTCTCCTCGTCATCCTTTCTATTTGTCTTTCCATAGACAAAGCTTAATAACCTCTTCACCCCGTGCACTATCAATATTCACCCAACCTGAAGGTTTCGGTTCTGTAATTGATCAGAAACATTGTCGGGAGCAATATCAAAACCGGTTTCAAACATGTGCTGTTCGTGAGTTGACCGGTTCTGTTACCTCTACCCAAGGCCATCGCTTTGCTATTGTGGTCGCACGTTTCAATGATCTGATCACAAAGAAACTTTTGGAGGGAGCTTTGCGCACTTTCAAGAGTTATAACTCAGAAGATGTCGATGTTGTGTGGGTTCCTGGCTGTTTTGAAATAGGTTTGGCCGCACAGCAGCTTGGAAAATCACGGAAATATCAAGGGATACTGTGTATTGGGGCTGTAATAAGAGGTGATACGTCGCACTATGATGCTGTTGTTAATGCTACAACATCAGGAGTAGTTTCAGCAGGTCTAAATTCGGGTACGCCTTGCATATTTGGTGTATTGACATGTGATACATTGGAGCAGGCTTTCGATCGCGCTGGTGGTAAGTGGGGGAATAAAGGTGCCGAAGCAGCGTTGACAGCTATTGAGATGGCGTCTTTGTTCCTCGAGCCTTTAGAATAGGACGACGCTCTTTTTAATATATATATATATATGCTCTGTTTCAAATAAAGAAAAAGAATATCCCTCTCCTCTATTTCTCAAGTGATGTCTAGCTACCCTTTTTGTTGAACATTTATCCGTGCTCCATAAATGTGACGTTACGTTGAACAAACATATATTTTAACATGTACTCGTTCCATTACAATTGTTTTTTGTTTTTTCCTTTTAGCCCAAGTACTGAAAATAACTGAGATGAATGAATGAGTCAGGTCATCTCAATCACCAGCGGAATTTGGAGATGCAACCTAAATAGTTTAATATTCACAGAATATTCCGTATCATATTCTGTAGGATTTCTCTTTTTTTATTTTAGGACAAATGAAAAAAATTATTATATTGTTTTCCATCAACAATACTCATTTTTCTTGAGCCAAGGTTCTACTGGAAATAATCTCTCTATCTTCACAGAATAAGGGTAAAGTTTGCGTATACATTACCCTCCCAAATCAACCTGTGAGATTTCACTGGGTTGTTTGTATGGGTTGAAATCTAACTAAATGAGAACATGCGTGAAGAGGAATGGCAAAGGGTCAATTGGGCCGAAGTCGTATTCATAAAACACTATAGCGACAAGCACCTCGGCCACGGTCGAGGTCGTGTACTCAGAATGCTTGTAGGGCGAAGTAGATGTTATGGCAATTCAAAAGGTCAACCTGTAGTACAGTTAAATGACTTAGGTATTCTGGCTAATGACCGGGGGTAAATGAGAATACCTAGTATATATACTAGATGAGAGAATGAAGAGGGTGGGAGGGGGGGGGGGAGCAACTATTTATAAATCAAAAACTTCCTCACTGACAGGAGAGAGGAATTGGAGAGCCCATCTTGTAAAGGATAGAAGCTTCAGAACCTTGCTATTCATCGTTGTAATCATCAGTATGAAATCAATAAAGACATATCTCGTGGTCATGAAAGGTGAATCCTCTTTTTCCTCTTTATTTTACATCATGGAATAATGGTATCAAGAATATTAGCTCATCATATATATTAGACATTTTTCATAATCTTGCTGAGTTCGTAGGCTTAACCTTGTCCAGCTTTTCTTACTTAGCATTCTTTGATCTAGAGTTAATTATCTTTGGCTATGATTTACTCTTTATCTCCTTGTTTAATTAATTTAACAAAAGGTCCCATACTTTTTGGTCAAACAATTTGGCGCCGTCTGTGGGGATTTTCTAGCCAAAGTCTTAGTTCCCTCTAGACCCAAACATGGTCTTAGCTCAATCTCCCATTCGGTGAAGTTTCATCCTTTCATTATGAATGTCGACTTGCGAAACCGGTCGGTAAACCCCTGAAACCATCAAAACCAAGCAAGGATAAATCCTTACACGAAGCCGCATTTATGCCTTGTTTACACACGAAAACTGCGCTGCGCCACAACAGCAGCCCTGATGCATTGTAAGCATGAGAGGACTACGACTACGCATACCAAGCGCGTCCGTAATCCCATTTCCAAGTTAGCACCCAACACCTTCTACATCTGCACATATCGCCTTCCCTCTTACTATATGAGACGATGCTTGTTGTGTAATTTACTGCTAAGATACTCCTGGTCTCTATGTTTGTGGTATGACTCACATTTCTGTCATATTTGCGCGCCCGGGACTGAGACGAACTGGGACTCGAACTCAAGATCCTAACGGGGGAAGTGGATCGACCACCCACGAGATGCCCAAGCTCAACCAATGACGATGTTGAGCGCGAAGCCGAAGTCATGCCTGAAACTAGTCCAAGAGTACAGAACAAGGCGAGCTGCCCTGCGGCGCGATACCTAGTTCATTTCCAAACGAAGGGACTTCCCAAGTATAAAGAGCGTAGTCAGTGAGGGAAACGTGGCCAATCTCCCTCATTCATCAGCTAAACAGCCGACCAAAGTAACAAATGATTCCATGTACTTCTAACCCACTATTCCTTTTTTTTTTAAAAAGAAGTGAAACAGAAAACAGGGACGTCCTCCCAAATACACGAACTAAGGCTAGCCGACATACATGCTCTAATTTCCTCCATACGGCAAACGGAAAATCAAGAAAACCCTCCACACCCTACCATACTACAGATAACAGACGAACGGCTCAGAACAAGCTGACATCATTAAGAAACAATCTCCATATCCAGGGACTGGGCGGTGAGCCTAGGAAATGTACAATCTTCCCAACACAGGCAGACCAAGAATATGAAAAGTTTGCCCATATGCTCGCCATGGAGAGGCTATACCAACCGAGCCGACTAAATACGATCACGCCCGAACATCATTCGAATTTACACCCATGTGGCCCCGGGTCGTCGCCAGGCGAAAGCAAAATTTGACCTCGTTCAAATTACCAAGTCAAAGTTTGACCTCGCTCGAACTCATTACGGGTCACAATTTGACCTTGTTCGAATTTAAACCCATACGGCCCCCGGTCGTCGCCAAATGAAAGTAAAATTCGACCTCGTTCGAATTACCAAGTCAAAGTTCGGCCTTGCTCGAACTCATTACGGGTAACAATTCGACGTCGTTCGAATTTACACCCATGTGGCCCCCATCATCAGTAAGCGAAAGGAAAATTCGATCTCTTTCAAATTACCAAGTCAAAGTTTGACCTCGCTCAAACTCATTACAGGTCACAATTAGACCTCGTTCGAATTTACACCCATGCGGCCCCCGACCGTCTCCAAGCGAAAGAAAAAATTTGACCTCGTTCGAATTACCAAGTCAAAGTTTGACCTCGCTCGAACTCATTACGGCTCACAATTCGACCTCGTTCAAATTCACACTCATGCAGCCCCTGGCAATCGCCAAGCGAAAACAAAATTTGACCTCATTCGAATTACCAAGTCAAAGTTTGACCTCACTCAAACTCATTATGGGTCACAATTCGACCTCGTTCAAATTCACACCCATGCGGACCCTGGCACTTGCCAAGCGAAAGCAAAAATTGACCTCGTTAAAATTACCAAGTCAAAGTTTGACCTCGCTCGAACTCATTACGGGTCACAATTCAACCTCATTCGAATTTACACCCATGCGGCCACCGGCCGTCGCCAAGCGAAAGCAAAATTCGACCTCGTTCGAATTACCAAGTCAAAGTTCGACCTCACTCGACTCATTATGGGTCACAATTTGACTTCATTCGAATTTACACCCATGCGGCCCCCGGCCGTCGCCAAGCGAAAGCAAAATTCGAACTTGTTTGAATTAAAAGTAAAAGTTCGACATCGCTCGAACTCATTACGGGTCACAATTGGACCTCGTTCGTTTTTACATCCATGCTGCCCCCGACCATCGCCAAGCGAAAGAAAAATTTGACCTTGTTCGAATTACCAAGTCAAAGTTCGACCTCGCCTGAACTCATTACGGGTCACAATTCGACCTCGTTCGAATTTACACCCATGCGTCCCCCGGCCATCGCCAAGAGAAAGTAAAATTCGACCTCGTTTGTATTACCAAGTGAAGGTTCAACCTCGCTCGAACTCATTACGGGTCACAATTTGACCTCGTTTGAATTTTCACCCATGCGGCCCTCGACCATCGCTAAGCAAAAGTCAAGTTTGACTTTATTCGAATTAGAAAGCCAAGTTCAACGTCATTCGAGTTAACAAAGACAAGTTTGACTTCGTTCGAGTTAACAAAGGTTCGACAGCGTTCAAATTAACAAGTCAAGTTTGACTTCGTTCGAATTAGCATGCCAATTTCGGCTTCTTTCCATTTAACAAAGTAAGGTTCGACCTCACTCGAAGTAACGTAATAAAGTTCGACCTCGCTCGAACCAACAATCTAAAATTCGAATTCTCAATTGAAAAGTCAGGGACTCATCATGAAAAATCCAAAGACCTTTTTCAAAAAGAGGAGAAAGCCAGGAACAGACAGCCAAAGACAAAACAACAATCTTATTCAGAGAATGTACATGCACAACAACGCCTTATAAAAGGCCAAAATGGGCCCCCCAAAAAACAACGACCAGCCACACCAAAGAAAAGAACAAAAAAAGCTAAGTACAAAAAGCCACAAAACTTCACTCAGCCTCATCTCCACCATCGCCCCCTCGAGTATTGTCATCATCACAAAAATCCCATCTTCGATCTCAGCATCCCCACTAGCCTCCGGTGACGAAGGGTCATAACTGCAGGGAAGACGAGCCTCGTGTGCTTTCACGTGAGCATCTTCAAAAATGGCCTCAAGAACACTCCTCACCTCCCACAAGTCCTTATATATATCTCGTTGGGCCTTAGCATGGACTCACATCTCATACAAATGGCGGGGAATAGCAACATGGTCAGATTCTTGAGGAGGGGCCTGAGCCAACAACTACGCCTTCTCGGCTTAAAGACAAAACTTGATCACCCAGGTTCGAGGCATCCCGTTCGAGCACACCGATCTGCTCTTCGAGTCTTACCTCCCTCAACGCAGCCGTCTCCCTCTCAGCCTCTCGCTCAGACCCGAGGACGTGAATAGTGTCTTCCAGCACCGCTGCCCTCGCCAAAGCCGCCACTCGAGCCCCATCGGCCCTCTCTAACTCAGTCACCCTCCTTTCTAACTCAGCCACCTTCTCCGTCCACTCTGCACTTATATTGGCGACTCTAGTGGCATTTTTCTCAAGGTCGGCTCACAAAGACAACACCTTCGCCTGAAGATCCTCGCATTCCACCGCAACCCCTTTGCCCACCTCGAGCTCCTCGTCTTTGAGCCTAAGTAGCCCCTCGAGCTCGCTACATATGCGGATAGACCGCACTACATCCTCGTCCTTCTTCTCCAACTCCTCCTTGAGGGATTGAGTATTACCGCCCGCCCTAAGCTGCACGTGCATCTCACGGCACCTGTTGTAATACCGGCGATACTTCATGTCCATTTTCATAAAGACATTAGCCCGCGTCTCATCCCAACGAGCACTCTCGATCTCCAGCATGTAAGTCTGAGGAAAAAAAGGAAGAATCAGCGAAAGAAAAAGGCACAAAACAAAGAAAATAGCAAAAGGAAACTCACCCTCAAGGTCATCCCAGCCACACCGCGTGACAAACCGCCATCACTGATCTCCTGATGAGACCTTCTTTTGGCGGTGGGGCACAAAAGGTCAAATTGGGGCACCAAGTCCACCGTGTCCTTCAAAAGGTCAAAGTCTGATGGAATTTCGAGCACACGGGAAGGACCTTCCGCCCTCACATCGACCCTGGTAAAACCTTCTGATGCGAGGCTAGAACTCATGGTTTAACATGTTATATGCCCTACATTTTATGTGCGTTAATGATAAAAATACACTTTTTATGTGCATAATGGAGTCTATTTCATGTGTAGGTGAATTGGAGATGGAAACCGAGCTAAATGGATGCAAATACATCGAAAATACGCTCAAGAGGTGAGGAGGAGTGCACCGGGCTATAGCCGGGCGCCAGAGCCCAAACGCCTGACCCTGCCTGGCGTTAGCCAGGCGTTAGAGCTGAAACGCCTGTCCCTGCCTGGCGTTAGCCAGGCGTTAGAGCTGAAACCCCTTCCTTAGCCTGGCGTTAGCCAGGCACCGGGGCACAAACGCCAGGCCCCTATTCCGGCTAAATTCGAGTTTTGAAGAGTTTAAGTGTTTCCCGGTTGGAATAGAAGTCCCCTACACGTTTAGGGTTTGTCCTAAACATATAAATAGACCCCAAAACACAACTTGAAGGGGGATTCGAAAGAGAAGGAAGCCATTGAAGTGAAGAAAAACCTGTGGATTACTACTCAGTGAAGCAAACATTGATTTTTATAGCTTTTAATTATTATTTTGTAGTTCAATTATGCAAGTTATTTTAGAATTGATTCTTATGAATATGAGTAGCTAAGTTCTTAATCTAGGGTTTTGTTAGAACCCGTTGGGGGATAAAATTATTGTGATATTAACATAGTTTTGATTGGTTGATTAATCTCTATTTGTTCAACTACGTTCTTGTTGTAGTTGATTGAAGGGCCCTCAATTAGCTGTTCCTATTTATTATGTATCTACTTGAGAGAGAGTGCATATTTAGGTAGTTGTTTGAAAAACATCACTCCCGGAGTATAGACGAAAGTCATAACCGAGGGTTTAGAGGGTGGATTAGAGATAACGATACATCGGGTGCAATCTAAAGTGAACTGTAATGCAATCTAGCTAGCGTAACTTGAGAGAGTGCGTCTAGTAAATTATCATAATTACTTGAGAGAAATTTATGGTAGATAGAGTGTTCATGATTGATAGAGACAACTAATCGAACTATAAGAAGTATCAGAGAAGTAAGTTCACCAACGGGGGAAACCATAATCTTAGACCTTTATCATAATTGTTTACAACACATTATTAGTAATTGTTAGTTATTATTATTGTCAGTAGAATTGGTAAAACATCGCAAATTTATACTAAAAAGTCTTGAGAGAATTGATTGAGTAAAAGTTGCGTATTCTAAAGACTTGGTTGATACGTAAATTCCCTATGGGATCGACTCTGGGAATAATACCCCGGATTATATTTGCAACGCTCGTTTAGTCTTTTATTAGACATAGTTGAGCGTGATCACCTTCCTCGAACATCCTCATGTCCTCAAGATCAATATCAGAATCAGATTCATAATCATTTACCACTACGCCTGTCAACCTCTCATTAGCCGAAGAGGGGGTGCGGGCTTGCCGAGACGTTGATGGACCGGTCGGAACAATCGTGGCAGCCTTCGAACTGTGTCCCCCAGTCACGGAAGATGTAGCATCGTGACCCTATGAAAATTAGGGATGAAAAGGTGAAGCAGGTGCTAAAGAGAAACCCCTCGATCGGCCAGCTCCGCATACTTGATGAGCATTAGGAAGAGTTTGTACATGTACGGAGAGAGCTGAGTCGGACACACCTCATAGAAGCGGCAGAAGTCTACCGCAAAAGAAGGGAGGGGAAGTGTGTATCCGATGATGAATGGGTACGTATAGAGCGCACAGTATCCCGGGCGGTGTATATGCATAATGTCAGAACCCGCTGGAATGAGTTCAATATGCTCAAGGATTCTCTATTTGGCTTTAAACGTCGTGAGTGCCGCAGCGTCCATTATAGAGATGACAGGTTCAAACTCTTCCTCGACAGGATTACTGAAGCCATTCCTTGCCTTCCCTGGGCGAGGGACTACTTCATCCACCGTCGAAAATATTTCATCCTCCGCCATAACCACTCCCTCTTCGAGAGGGGGTATATCATTTTCCAGCACATGGGCACCAACGGCTCTCTCAGGGTTGGATGGGGCACTATCCATCTCTTTGATTGATTGAATAGATCGGGAATGTAAATAAAGGAAGGTAGCAACCACAAGAACTATTAGCAGAAAAGGAAATATGAGAAACTGGAGAAGAAGAAAGAATGCCTGAAGATTTTCTTGTAAACAATTGGGGGATACTGCATTTGAATAGGAAAATTTTCTCTATTTATAGTGATATAAATATGCTGGGCAGAGAGACTAAATGCCGCCATTTTTTGAAAGAACAGAAGGGGCACGAAAAACGACATAGTGCATACAGAACGTGCACCATAATGACGCATGAGGAGTCTAATGACATTCTAAATTGGTGTAACGGTTTGATACAGCTCCCAAAATGTCATGTCGCTATCTCGCCATGAGGTACTCGTCCATGCCCAAAGTGCTAGGATTTTTCAAAACTTTCGAATCGACAAAGTCCGCCCATCGAACTCGTCAAAAGACGACCCCAATAGGCGGAGGGACTAACTGTATGGGTCAAAATCTGACCAAACGAGAACCTGCGTGAAGAGGAATGGCAAAGGGTCAATTGGGCCAAAGTCATATTCATAAAACACTATAGCGACAAGCACCTCGTCCACGGTCGAGGTCGTGTACTCAGAATGCTTGTACGTCGAAGTAGACGTTATGGCATTTCAGAAGGTTTACATGTAGCACAGTTAGATGACTTAGGTATTCTGGCTAATGACCGGGGGTAAATGAGAATACCTAGTATATATACTAGATGAGAGAATGATGAGGTTGGGGGAGGGGAAACTATTCATAAATCAAAAAATTCCTTATTGATAGGAGAGAGGAATTGGGGAGCCCATCTTGTATAGGAGAGAAGGTTCAGAACCTTGCTATTCATCGTTGTAATCATCAGTATGGAATCAATAAAGACATATCTCGTGGTCAGGAAGGTGAATCCTCTTTTTTCTCTTTATTTTACATCTTGGAGTAATGGTATGAAGAATATTAGCTCATCATGTCTATTAGAACTTTTTCATAATCTTGATAAGTTCGTAGGCTTAATCTTGTCCAGCTTTTCTTACTTAGCATTCTTTGATCTAGAGTTAATTATCTTTGGTTAGAATTTACTCTTTATCTCCTTGCTTAATTAATTTAACAAAAGGTCTCATACTTTTTAGTCAAATATTGTTGTCCTTATTATTTTTTTTATAAATAATGGACTAGTGCATGTTCTACCGACCGAGTTACTATTTTGTTTTCTTGTAATGTACAGCTACAACTACAAGTCCACCCTAACCAAGTGTTTGCTTTTGATAGTTTGGTGGGTGGTCTCGTGTCTGGCATTTTGGATAAGCATTGTGTATTAGATCAATTATCCATTATTTGTGTTAATATCTAGAGTTATATTCTACTTTGTCTACTTGCTATTTTCTTGATTTTGCCACAGTCTGAAGGAAGAAAATGCATTGTTTCTTTTAAGTTATATTACTTTTTTATGATAAGTGATATGCAAAATGCACTTATCATATATTCATTTTTAACTATATAATAAGTAAGGAATCCTTGGACAACCAAGGATACTTTTGGTATTATAAATTTATTTGGGTATAACTTAGTAATTCTGTTTTCATCCAGGCGTGAGAGTTAAAACTGCACGTACCTATAATTTTTATCTCGCCCTTTTGCTGTTTTATCTTCTTCTTTCCATCTCAAAGTAAGATTTCAGGTTTTACATTTCTCTTTCATATGCTTCAATGTCTCTCTTTTGGTGAGTTTTTCTCTTTCATCCTTTTCCTTATTTTTTTGCTTTGTTTTTGGTTTTAGTGGTTTGATTTCTCTTTAATTGTATCTCTTATCTATTCGGTCTTCTGAAGATGAGCACTTTTTTTAATTTTGGAGTGTTACAAGGAATAAGAAACTTTTTTTCCATTTTTCTCATCAATGCATGTGTTTCGTTCCTGTTTTATAATAAAGTTTTGGACATCATAAATTTTTTGACGGTTTTTGTCTCGAGTTATCTTCTGGTGAGTTCTTTTTTCTTAGATCTATATTTTCTATTGAATTTTTATTTTTAGTATTCGTATTTCTATGCGTAGTGCTTCTTTGTTTAAGATTTTGGATATGGAATATTTGCATACTTGATTAACACTTCTATCTGTATGGGTCAAAATTCGGCTGAGAAAATTCGACATAGAGATTATTAAGTGCGAGACTTGCCGCTCAACATGGGCAATTAGGTCGGGGTCGACCAGGGCCTAACAATAAGGAACTTCTGAGCAAGCCATTAATGCCGAGGTCGAGTAGTGAAGAATGGGGATAACGGCTAGTACGGTCTTGGAACTATCAAAGAGAATATTCTATCGAATATTTCCTCTGATGTACTTTTAGGATTTTTGGGAATATCTCATATAAATAGTAAAAGAATGTGGGCAAAAGTCATGTAACATTCACTCTGATAAAAACTCTTATGAAAAGTTGACTCTTAAGATATAATACAAAACTTTACCTTTCCACAGTAGTTCAGTTTGTTGTTTATCCTACCTTTTCATGCATCAGATCCGAGAAGATCTCGTATATTCTCATATCCATTTGTATTACGTTGTTGTCAGAGGAAAGAATCATCCACCTCATTCAATATTTGGGTGAATCCTTCCTCTTATTTACATTTATTGTCATTTAACATATTTATTGCTCATATTTCCCCACCATTTGTTCTTGATAGATTTATTTAATACACTCGTAATTGGTTCTGAGTATTATTCAATGTTATTATATAAGCACGTACTAAATCTGAGATTTATTATATTTGACTAGAATTTACGCTTCACCTTTCTTATTTTCAAATTAGTTTAGCAAAAATTTTCATATTTTTTGGTCAGACAATTTGGCGCCGTTTGTGGGAAATTTTCTAATCAAAGTCATAGTTTTTTAGATCTAAAAAAAAAGAAAACACCAACAACAAAATATAGAAATTTCTTTTTCCTACTGGCACGGTCTAACATGGCAGGAAATGGAGAACAAAGATTGAAAGCAGTGGCAAGCCTTACTGCTAATCTCCTAAACACTATCAATGAGGTTAATGGAGAAGACGAGGAGAATGTGACACCAAGTGCTTTGCCTAGGCGATGTGGTTCACCCCTCCCTCATGGAAGTGTTACCACCTCCCACGGAAAGGAGCCTCTACGTCCACGACGGAAGAAGCACCACCAGCAGTGAAAAAACTACTAGAAGCATGGCTAACGAGTATACTGACCAGTATACTCGACAAACTCACCCAAAGGGTGAGCAGGGAGTACGCGCAAGTCGACATCACAACAACAACCAATAAGCAGCACGTCCCCTCCCCTTCAACAGGTATCACTCACACTGTTAATGATGCAAGTAATGACACCCTCACTGCTATTCTATGAAAAATGGAGGAAATGGAGAACGAGAACAAAGCACTCCTAGATCAAATAAGGGAGCACCAGGAAAGGGTAGATAAGATACTAGGAGCCCCAAAGCTTCTACAAAAATGAGATGACGGTCGGTTTGTGGAACAACCGTATAGCAACGAGGAAGAACCACATGCTTTACCTAAAACATTCAAGATGACACCATACTTGAAGATATAAGTCAGAACAACGGACCCTGAAGATCACATCATCCACTACGTCACTGCAGTGGAAGGCAACGACCTCGCTAAAGAACAAGTGTCATCTATACTGCTGAAAAAGTTTGGTGAAACCCTAAACGGAGGAGCACTGACATGGTACTCACAACTGCCAGCACAATCCATAGAAACATTTGAGGAGATGGCCGACAAGTTCGTCACCGACCATGTCGGGGCAAAAAAGGCAGAAGTAAGGTGAATGATATATTCGCCATTAAACAGTCACCCGGCGAAGGGCTTAGGGACTTCCTCGCCCGGTTCAACCGAGTGAGAATGACTCTTCCAAATGCATCGGAGGGAATGGTTGTAGCAGATTTCCAAAACGGGTTGAACAGGAGCGGTTAGAGGGCGACCAGAAAACTATTGAGAAGGCTCATGAAGTACCCCCACCACTTGAGAAGAAATACATAACACTTATTGTGCCGAAGTGAGAGCGGTCGAGGACGACCTCAATGGACCAACCCAGCGATTGACGTCGGCCCATATGGAGTCAAGAAAAGACTGCAGAAATGATAACAGAAGGGATGATGTAGGTCTGCACCTCAACTACGAAAGATATCAGTCGTACGTCAGAACTGCCGACATATCACCCCCCTTACCATGGCGATGGTACATCAATGCCGCAAGCAGGGACTCACCGAAATGAAAGAGGTACTCCCCCACTGTTATCTGCTCACAAGTTTTGTATTTCTCCTTCAGAGATAGTCTACACCCTAGAGAAGATCGGCCCAAAGGTGAAATGGCTGCAAAAGATGAAGTCCAACCCAAACACCAGGAAGTCGAATGCCCTCTATGAATTCCATCAAGAACGAGGTCACAAGACTGAGGACTGCATCGCCTTAAGGTAGGAGGTAGTGAACATTCTCCACCAAGGGAATTTGAGAAAGTTGATGAGCGAACTTTTCTCGTGGGCGAGAACAACATCAAGGCCACCGGAAGCTGCCCTCCCCAGACCGCACCATCCAGATGATCTTTGGTGGAGGTGAAGACGCAACAATAAACAACGTTAAATTCACAACCACCCACAAGTTGAAGTGGTTGATCACCCATGAACAGTATGACGGCCTCGAAGAAAGTATGATCTTCGATGAGTCGGATACCCACGATTTGACTTTTCCTCACTATGATTCTCTTGTTATCACTTTATGTATTTCAGATATTGATGTAAAACGGATTATGGTAGATGACGGAAGCGGCGCGTGCATTATTCACCCTCGAGTCCTCACACAAATGAGGTTCAAGGATATGATAGTGCGACACTACATCACACTAATAGGTTTTAACAATGCAGTTAAGCGAACCTCCAGAGAAATCACACTACTCGTCCTGGCCGGTGGTATCACCCTGGAAACAACGTTCCGCATCATGAACCAAAGCACGACGTACAACGCCATCATAGGACGGCCTTGGATATAGGCCATGAGGGCTGTCCCATCCAGCCTATATCAAGTTGTTAAGTTTCCCATCCCGTGGAGAGTGTTCAGCATTCGGGGTGAGCAGCGCACGGCCCAAGAATGCTATCACATCACCTAAGACTGCACGTACACCCAACAGTTGAAAGGAGAAGGCACAGTAGCATAGCAATTAGCGAGGTCGAGGTCGAGGTCAGACGGTGACGAACGAAATGACGTCATCAAAGACCCCGAAGTTATGAAAGCCACGGGATCAACTGTGGAAGATCTCGACCCCGTCCGGCTAGATAAAAATGACCACAGCAAAAAGATTATATCGGCCACAAACTTCAAGAACCAAGTAAATTCCATCAATTTTTAACTAACAACGCAGACTTGTTTTCCTTCTCCCATGCAGATATGCCAGGCATCCCGAAAGAAATAGCAACACATAAGATGAACCTCGACCCACTCTACCGGTACGGCAGGTTAGAAGAAAACTCAATGCCGCAATAAATGATGTCGTCCGCGAAGATGTGGAAAAATTCCTTGCAAACGCCTCTATCAGGGAGTCGAAATACCCCCAATGGGTCGCCAACGTAGTATGGTGAAAAGGAAAAATGAGAAATGATGCATGTTCATAGACTTCACATATCTGAACAAGGCGTGCTCGAAAGATTCATTCCCACTGCCTTATATTGATCAACTCATCTACGCAACAACAGGGCATGAGTTGTTAAGTTTCTTGGATGCTACTCGGGTTACAACCAAATCCTCATGGAGGAGGAGAATCAGGAAAAAACCACTTTCATCACCCATCAAGGGACGTACCGCTACAGAGTTATGCCATTCGGATTGAAAAATACATGGGCGATCTATCAGAGGCTAGTAACCAAAATGTTCAAAGAATAGCTCAGAAAAACCATGGAAGTATTTATAGATGATATGTTGGTCAAGTCGAAAAGAAAGGAAGACCACAATGACCATTTGAGGGAAGCCTTCGACATACTTAGGTGGTACGATATGAAACTGAACCTCGAGAAATGCGCCTTCGGCGTAACCTCAGGAAAATTCCTCGGCCTTTTTGTGTTGCAGAGAGGCATCGAGGTTAACCCCGACCAAATCAAGGCTGTAGAAGGAATACTAGAAAACTTGACCAGCAAGAAGCAGGTGCAAATAGTCAGTAAATATATGACTATTAAGGGCATGAGGACTGAAAACTCTCTCAGCGCACGTTAGTCTTAACGTACACCATCCATGGGGAGGAGAGTGAAGACCGTTATCCTTGTACAAAATCCGATCCAGAAAGCACCGGGAAAGAAGGTTATGCAAGCTACACATGAAGGAATCCAACAAACAAAAAAGAATGTAGAGGAAATTGATAAAACAGTAACATAGGAAACTAGGTTTCAGCAGATTGTAGAGCCATCAAAAACACCAGTGAAGGAGAGACTTCATGAATGGAAAGTGTTGTCAAAAGTCAAGGAAGTGGAAGCAGATTATCCTAGGCAGATGATGTTGAAGCGCAAGACAAGAAAGCAAGTAAGAAGGCGCATGCAGAATCACTGTGGGAGACATTTGACATTTCAAAAATCTCTAATGCTAGATTTAAACTTGAATTTGTGAATCCTGAAAAGAATGGCGATTGTATGTTAGGGGAGATAGAATTAGATGATATAAAATCTGGAATTACATATTGGAGAAATGTTGTTGTGTGCTATGTACTAGGAGCTTATCCTTCATTTAATGTGTTGAATGGATATCTACAAAGCCTATGGGAAAGCATGGAATCAACAAAATAGCAATGCTCAACTATGGCATTGTGATGGTGAGGATTGATACTGAATTGGGGGAAAATGAAGTCATTTAGGAGAGGATATTTAATTTTGATAACAAACTACTTATTTTGAAAGCTTGGACTCCAAATATGAAGTTCTCCAAAATAGAATTGTCTACTGTTCCAATATGGATTAGACTACTAGGGCTGGATTTTAAGATAGGAAGTGCAAGGGGATTGAGTAAGATAGGAAGTTTGATGGGGAACCCATTAATGGTGGACAAGAATACAGAAAAGAAAGTAGGATTGAAATTTGCTAGAATGCTTGTTGAAGTGAAGGTTGGGGATCAATTTCATGAGGAAGTCTACTTCAGGAATGAAATGGGGAGATCATTGAGCAAAAAATGACATATGAATGGAAACCAACTAGATGTGAGGTCTGCCAAAAATATGGTCATATAAGGAAATAGATGTAGGAGGAATAATGAGAACAAACGTGAGGTAGGGGACGATACTAAGGGATAAGGCAAGCTTAAGATTGTTCCAGTGGAGAATACCAAACTGATAGAGGGTACATCTAGGGGTGTTCCAGTGGAGAATACCAAATAGGTGGAGGGTACATCTAGGGGTGTTCCAGTGGAGAATACCAAACAGGTGGAGGGTACATCTAGGGTGTTAATGAGACTGATCAAGAGGTAAACCCTGCTAAACAGGTGCAAGAGATGGGAAGGAGCAGAAGGTATCAAGGGAAAGGGTAGAATCAACCAGGGAAGACACATAATGGAAATGTGGCTCAGGATATAATTAAGAATGTAATAACTACTAAAAACTCTTTCATTCCACTTGGAAGGGAGGAAGGTGGAAAGAATGGGGGAAGTACGAATAAGGGTGGTCCATAATCTCTCCATGGGGGATGGTTAATATTCTTAGCTGGAATGTGAGAGGCCTGAATGGCCTCACCAAGCAGAAGGAAGTTAAATCCTCTGCAATGAGCTAGATGTTGGATTAATAGGTCTGTTGGAGACTAAAATAAGGAATAATAAGATTGATGTAATAGCTGCTAGAATGTTTGAAGGATGGAAATACCATACTAATCATTTGTTTCACTACATTGGGAGAATATGGTTGGTGTGGAAAGAGGAAGTAGATAATATTACAATAATTAGTGAGAATGCTCAGGCTATAACTTGCAGGGTGAAGCACCTACAGTCAAGGTGGGAGTTTATGGCTACATTTGTGTATGTATACAATCAGAAGGAAGAGAGAAAGGCATTATGAGAGTATCTGAATCAAGTATCAATGGGAATGAATCAACCATGGATAGTGTTAGGAGATTTCAATGTTGTCTTGCATATGGAAGACAGAAAGGGAGGTAATCTTGTTACTATAGTTGAAGTTCTGGATTTTCAAGCATGTTTAGACAAGAATGGATTGGTGGAACTTCCTAATGGATGATGTTCTTATACATGGAATGACAAGTAGGAGAATAGTAGTGTGTTCTCTAGAATAGATTGGGTGTGTGTTAATGTGGATTGGATGGATAATATGGTGGACTATCATGCTAGGTTTTTACCTGAAGGGGTCAGCGATCACAACCCTGTATAGGCAAATTGAAGAGTCTCAAGCCTAGACTGAAGAAGCTGCATAATAGTAACTTCATTAATATAGTAAAGGAAGCAATATTAGATAGAGAGAAGTTGTTGAAGAGCCAAGAACAACTTCAACTAAATCCTTTAGATGTGAACTTACAACAAGAGGACAAGAGATTAGAAGAAAAGTTTAAAAGATCTAACCACTTGGTAGAAATGTTCCTACAATGAAGGAGCAAAGCTAACTGGATACGGTTGGGGGATGATAATACTAAGCACTTCTACTATGTTATCAAGCACAGGAAGCTAGTACAGGTAGTCACACAGGTGCAGGACTGTAAAATATACAGGAAGACCCAGAAGCTATAGCTGGAGTGTTTGTTAATTTTTATAAAGAACTATTGGGAGAACAGGGAGGGTGGAGAAGAAAGGCTTCACCATGGTTTTTGCATAATAGTCACATATTAACTATACAACAATAGTTGGACTTAATAGTCTCATACATAAGGAAAGATGTTAAAGAGTCAATGATGAGTATCAATGTGAACAAAAGCCCTGGGCCTGATGGATCTGGAAGTAGTTTTTCCAAGAGTGCATAGAGCGGAAGTTGTGATGAAGTGACTGAAGTTGTCTTAGACTTTCTTAAAAATGGAAAGTTTTTGAAACAGCTGAATGTAACACAGACCACTTTGATTCCTAAGGTATCTAATCCAATGAATGTTGGGCAGTTTATACAAATTTCTTGTCGCAACACTGTTTACAAATGCATCTCAAAAGTTCTACGTAAAAGACTCAAGAAAGTTCTTCCAACACTGGTCAGTGAATCTTATGCAGCATTTGTCCAAGGTAGATCATTGGTACATAATGTATTAATTTGTCATGACCTCATGAAACATTACAACAGGAAAACAACTCCAAGGTGTTTAAAGAAGATTGGCTTGAGGAAGGAATATGATATGGTACGCTGGGAATTTATAGAGGAGAAGATAAAAGGCTATGGTTTTCCAGGAAGCTTCATCCATTTGGTAATGGCATGTGTTTCTACTACTTCTTTTTCTATCAAAGTGGATGGGGAGGGATATGGTTATTTTGATAGGATAAGGGGATTGAGGCAAGGTGATCCAATATCACCTCTCTTGTTTGTAATGATTATGGAGTAGCTATCCAGATTTATGGGAAGAATGAGTCAATTACCAGACTTTCGATTTCATCCTACTTGTAAGAGACATAAGCTCACCCATTTGATATTTGGTGATGACCTCATGATTTTCTGTAAAGAAAATATTAGCTCGGTTAACAGAATTATGGAAGCACTAAAACATTTTCAATGGTGACTGGCTTAATAGCTAATGTAGATAAGTATAATATATTTGTAGTTGGGGTAGACACAAAGATAAAGGGAAAATTAGCAGAGCTGACTGGATTTGCGGTAAGGACATTTCCAATAAGGTACTTGGGCTTGCCACTTTCACCTAAGAAGTGGAATAAGATGGAGTGTCACCAATTGACATTGAAGATTATAGAGAAGATTAGAACTTACTATTCTAAGAATCTATCTTATTCAAGTAAGCTACAAGTTATAAACTTTGTTCTATTTTCCTTACATAATTTTTGGGGAGCAGTATTCATCCTCCCACAGAGTGTGTTCAAAGAAGTTGATAGAAAATGTAGAGATTTTTTATGGGGTAGTAATGTAGAATAGAAAAAGGTCTCTCTAGTTGCATGGGAGAAAATTTGTAAGCCAAAAACACAAGAGGGTTTGAATGTAAAAGGATGTAGGAACTGGAATATAGTAGATGTGGGGAAATTGATATGGATACTAATAGAGAAAGAGGATAATCTATGGGTGAAGTAGGTGCATGGTATATATATAAACTATTGCATAAACTTTTGGGAACATCAGGAACCAGTAGATAGTAGCTAGTACTAGAGAAGTCTTAACAAGCTAAAGCTGGGGATGACAAGCTGGTACTAAGATGGGAAGTATTGTCTAATTGTTAATGGTCACTACTCAATGGCTAAAGGCTACCTGAAACTAATAGGAGACTCTCCTAAAGTACTGATAGCTGGATTGGTGTGGAATAGGGTAATGCTACAAAAACACAGATTCATAATGTGGCTCGCTATGCAGGGAAGGCTCATGACAAAGGATACACTAAGAGATATGGGAATACAGTGTGACAACATAGCTTGTGGGATGTGTGATGCTGGAAATATCGAGAATGAAGACCATCTATTTCGTGATTGTACGTGGGCTGGGCAACTATGGACAATAATAGAGTAGTAGATTGGGTTCAACATAATATGTTCAGAGGTGAATGATACAATGCAAAATATTAATAGGAAAAGTTGGAGTAGTTTTAAGAAGAAGATCATGGCAGCAATTTATGGAGCGGGTATATATCACATATGGCAAGCACGAAACTGGAGACAATTTAGAGGTTGAAGTATTGATAATAGATTTGTTTTGAAACAAATACAAAGTGTAATAAGAGAAAGAATTGAGATGCTGAGAGATACAAAGGAAGCTAGGAAAACAAGATTTCTAATTGATAGGATATGTAGTTAGTAGGTGTTTTTTGTTTCTTCTGAGAGAGGGATCAAGGCTCATTTAATGGTTTATAATAGTAATGAGTGCTCTTTATGTGTAAAATGATGGTTTTATTGTCTGGTAATATATTCACATCTTATTACCAAAAAGAAGCAGGTGCAGAAGCTGACCGGCCATATAACCGCCCTATCGAGGTTCATCTCACAATACTTTGATAGATGTCACAAATTCTTCGGCGTACTCAAAAAGGACAATGGACTCAAATGGAATTTCGAGTGCGTCAACGGACTGAGAGAACTAAAGGCGTACTTGTCTTCGCCCCCGTTGCTTGCTAAGGCGGAACCCAGAGAGTGCCTCCTAATCTACCTGGTCGTGTCTGACGTTGCAGTAAGCGCAGTCCTGGTCCACGAAAATAAAGGTACACAATCTCCAATCTACTACATTAGCAATACCCTGGTCGATGCCAAAATGAGGTACCCTCACCTCGAAAAGCTAGCCTTGGCTTTGGTCGTAGCTTCACGAAAGCTCAGACCTTATTTCCAATGTCACCCCATCTTAGTGGTCACGACTTGTCCACTGTGGAGTATCCTACACAAACCCGAGCTGTCAGGTAGGTTGGCCAAATGGGCCATTGAATTAAGTGAGCACGATATAACCTATTAACCGCGAACAGCGATAAATTCACAAGCACTTGCCGACTTCGTCGTCGACTTCAGCACTAAAATAATGCCTGAGGTCGAAAGGGAAGCGACTAGTACTTCCCCCAAGATAGACAACCTATGGATTATATACACTGATGGTGCCTCCAACGCATCAGGATCTAAACTGGGACTCGTACTCAAGGTCTCGACAGGCGAGATAATTCGCTAGTCCATACGGTGTCCCGATATGACTAACAACGAGGCCGAGTATGAGGTTGTGATTGCATGATAAAAACTGGCCTACGAAGCAGGACGAGTAGTCCTTCGATGTGACTCACAACTCGTCGTCAATCAAGTCACAGAGACTTTCCAAATCAAGGAGCAAAGGATACAAAAATACCAGGCCGAGATCTGCAAACTACTGCCCGAGTTCGACAAATGCCAGCTCGACCAGATACCTCGAGTGCAGAATGTCGAGGCAGACGGCCTCGCTAAATTGGCGGCTGCCACCAAGTGCATAAACGGAAAAGAGAATATGGTCACACTCCTTCACTCAACCGTCGACCAAATTGAGGTACACCCACTATTAACCTAACTTACTGGTGCAACCATATCATCACCTACCTGCAAAACGGCGTGCTCCCTGATGACCAAAAGGAAGCCAAAAACTTTGAATGCAAGCAGTTAGGTATAGCATCATCAACAATGACCTATACAAAGAGACATATGGTATTCCTCTAGCAAATGTATGGAAAAAAAAAAGCCATACTAGGTGCGTCCTAGTAGAGATACACGAGGGTCATTACGGGGCTCATACCGGCAATCGAGCCCTAGTCAGATGTCTCATACGAGTAGGTTTCTACTGGCCCACAATGGAAAAGGAAGAAACTAACTTTGTTAAAAATGTGAACCATGCCAAAAGTACGTCCCCATGATCCACCAAGTGGGTAAACACCTCCACTCAGTCACGTTGCCCTGGCCCTTCATCAAATAGGGAATGGATATGGTCGGCCTCCTTCCGACAGGACGAGGTAATATACGATTTCTTTTGGTTTTAACTGACTACTTTCCTAAATGGGTGGAAGTAGGTGCATTCGCCCAAATACGCGAATAAAAAGTGATCTCCTTTATATGGAGAAATATCGTGTGCCGCTTTGGCATCCCCAAAGAAATCAGTTGTGAAAACGGACCTCAATTCACAGGGAAAAAGATCGTCGACTTTTTTGAGAAGTGGCACATCAAAAGAATACTCTCCACGCCATATCACCCTGCTGGCAACAGACAAGTTGAATCCTCCAACAAAATGATACTGATGTAACGACCCGGTAGGTCATTTTTAGAGTTAGCTCCCCGAACCCCTAATAATTATTTTCCCCATGTCTATTTCTGCTTTTGGGACTTGTTGGAACGTTGAGTAGTGAAGTCCGGAGAGTTTTTGGACACATAGTCCTTATAGGTGAGTTAAGCCTTAGGAATCGGGTCGTAGTTGGAACTATGGGAAGACGGGTCCAGAATGGGATTTCGTCAACTCTGTTAGCTCTGTTAGGTGATTTTGGAGTTAGGAGCATGTCTGGAATGTGCTTTCGAGGTCTGTAGTAGATTTAGGCTTAAATTGACGAAAGTTAGAATTTCGGCGATTTCAGCCAATAGGTGGAATTTTGATATTGCGCTCGGAACGGAATTCTGAGAGCGGATGTAGGTCTATTGTATCATTTGTGACCTGTATGTAAAATTTGAGGTCATTCGGACTAGTTTTGATGTGTTTCGGCATCGGTTGTAGATTTTGGAAATTTCATAAGTTCTTAGGCTTGAATCCATGTATAATTGGTGATTTTGGTGTTATGTGATGTGTTTTGGAGGCTCGAATAAGTTTGGATAAGGTATTAGGACTGGTTGGTTAGTTTGGTTGAGGTCCCGGGGGCCTCGGGATGCTTCGGATGCTCAACGGGTGAATTTTTCACTTGGAAGAACAGCTGAACCATTGCTGGTTCTGGTGTCTCGCACCTACGATGGACTTTCCGCAGGTGCGGACAAGGGGCTCGCAGGTGCGGGCTTGGCCAAGTCACCCAGTCCTCGCAGGTGCGGTTGGTTTTCCGCAGGTGCGGCCCCAGACCTTTTAGTGGGTTTTTGCACATGCGATGGAATTTCCGTAGGTGCGGGACCGCATGTGCGGTCCAAGGGGGCGCAGGTGCGGTTGGTTTTCCGCAGGTGCGGCCCCAGACCTTTTAGTGGGTTTTCGCACCTGCGATGGAATTTCCGTAGGTGCGGGACCACATGTGCGGTCCAAGGGGGCGCAGGTGCGAAAATTGCTAGGCAGATATATCATATTCAAGGGCTTGAATTTCTTAACTTAAAAAATCAATTGGAGCTCGGGTGTGGGCGATTTGGAGTGGGTTTTGAGGATAAGCTTCACAGGTATCGATTCCTAAGCCTATTCCTTTTGTATATCATTAATTTATGGTCATTTCTTCCATGCAATTAAGGTATTTAGGTGAAAAATCATGCAAATGGGAAAAAATGTTTTCCTAATTAGAAAATCCGAGAATTTAATAGGATTTTTTCATCGGTTTTCAATGATTCTTGTTTGAGTGAGATCGTGAGTGAATGGGTGTTCTAAATTTGTAACTTTCACTCGATTTCGAGATGTGGGCCCGAGGGACTTTTTGGCGATTTTACTAAATTCGCGTATTAGCCTCAAACATATTAGCTATTTTGATTCCTTAAAGTGATATTTACATTATGCATTCGAATTGAATAGATTTGGTCCATTCGGAGTCAGATACTCGTGGCAAGAGCGTGGTTTCGAGTTGAGTAGCGCAATCGAAGTAAGTGGCTTGCCTAACTCTGTGTTGGGGACTTCCCCTAGGCTATTTTTAATACTGTTTATGTTGATTGGGCGTCGTGTGCGTGAGGTGACGAGTACGTACACGGGCCATTGTTGCAAAAACTTCATTTTTCCTCCATGACTTAAATCATTTCACTCCTATTTTACTGATTCCTGTATCGACTATGTATTTTAGATTAGGAAATAACATGCCTACCTATTTTACCTGAATTTTCCCTAGTTATTACCATATGTACCATGCTTAGGTAGTCTTATCCATATTTTTGCTTGTGATTTTCCTGAACTGTTTTAAATGGAAATTTTATCCTGTATTTGTACTGCATTGCATATTTAAATTGGGACTACGGACGAGATTCCGGGCGCTTTCCCCTGTACTGCATAGCATATTTAAATTGGGACTACTGACGAGATTCCGGGAGCTTTCCCGCTGTACTGCATATCATATCTAAATTGGGACTATGTACGAGATTCCAGGAGCTTTCCCCCTGTACTGCATAGCATATTGAAATTGGGACTACAGACGAGGTTCCGGGAGCTTTCCTCCTTTACTGCATTGCATATTTAAATCGGGACTACGGACGAGATTCCGGGAGTTTTCCCCCTGTATTTCATTGCATACTTATTACTGTGATATATGATGTGCTGAGTCGAGGGATCCCTGTTATTTTTCCTTTTTTTCTCATTGTTTCTACTGATTAACTTTGGCTTATTATATCTCTTTGTTTAAAATTTTAAACTGTTTTTACTATAAAAAATCCAGTAGAGCCTTAACCTGATCTCGTCACTACTTGACTGGGGTTAGGCTTGGCACTTACTGGGTACCAATTTGTGGTGTACTCATGCCCTTTCCTGCACATGTTTCTCGTGTGCAGATCCAGGTATCAGCGCTCAGTATCGTGGCTAGGGTCCGAGCAACAGCTTTTAGGAGATCGAAAGGTAATTCTACCCCGTCCGTAGAGTCCTTCGTCCTTCCACTATAGATTTAGATAGATTTCTCTTTCTTTTTTTGTAAACTTTCTCTCTCTCGTTGTATAGAGCTATTTGAGACAGAGATTGTGGCTAAAGTGATATTCCGGGTTTTTGGGAAAATGTTGTATTTTTTACGCACCAAATGGCGATGCTTATTGTAGAATCACTCATTTCATATTTATTTATATTGCGTTTACTTAATATGTGTTTCTTAATTAGTCTTACCTAGTCGTAGAGACTAGGTGCCATCACGATGCATTCGGAGGGGAAATCAGGCCGTGACAAGTTGGTATCAGAGCGTCTAGGTTCATAGGAGTCACAAGTCACAAGTTGGTTTATTAGAGTCTCGCGGATGGGGGCGGAGACGTCCGTATCTATCTTCGGGAGGATATGTAATTGTTAGGAACAATAATGTTTCTTTGATTTCCTTTTTCGTGTGAGTTTTGACATCAAAAAAAATATTCTAAAATTCTATTTTATTCTTTTCCATAGATGGTGAGTACCCGTACTGGGAGGACCGACAACCAGGTACCCGAGCCCCCTGCCAGAGGCCGGGGCCGAGGTAGAGGACGACTGTGCGGTGCAGCCCGAGCACCAGCGAGAGCAGCGGCAGAGGAGCCTATGGCAGCCCCAGTTGGAGAGCTGGCACAGGAGGTCCCTATTGCTGCTCCAGCCTTGCAGGAGACCTTCGCTCAGTTCATGAGCATGTTCAGTACCCTAGCACAGGCTGGAATATTTCCGATAGCTCCTGCTACATCTCAGGCCGAGGGGGGGCACAGACTCCCGCAACCTGCACTCCTGATCAGAGGGGCTAGGTTGATCAGGCCCCGGAGTATATTCCTATGCCCCCAGCGGCTCCAATTCAGCATGATGCTAGGGCAGTGGCTTCTGAGGCCGAGCAGCTCAGACTCGAGAGGTACAAGAAGTACCACCCACCTACTTTCAGCGGACTAGCTTCAGATGACGCTCTGGGATTTCTTGAGGAGTTTCATCGTATTCTCCGCATTATGGGCATTGTGGAGACTAGTGGAGTTTCTTTCACTGCTTTCCAGCTGAGGGGAGTGGCATATCAGTAGTGGCGGGCCTATGAGCTGAGTAGTCCGGACGAGGCAGCCTCACTCACTTTGACTCAGTTTTCAGAGATGCTTTTGCCAGAGTATGTCCCTTAGAGACTCAAGGATACTTGGCGCGCAGAGTTTGAGCAGTTGCGCCAGGGTACTATGACTGTGTCGGAGTATGCAGTCCATTTCAGTGAGTTAGCTCGGCATGCCCCAGCCTTGGTTTCCACAGTCAGAGAGCAGGTTCGCCGCTTCATCGAGGGCCTACATCCTAGTATTCGGACCAGTATGGCCAGAGAGTTGGAGATGGATATCACTTACCAGCAGGCAGTGAGTATTGCTAAGAGAGTTGAGGGAATGTTTGCCCGGGACAAAGAGGAGAGGGAGGCCAAGAGGTTTCGAGAAACTGGCTATTTTTCAGGATCTCGTGCACCGGCAGCACGTCACGGTAGGGGCTTTGTGCGCCGCCCTGTTCATTCAGCCCTTCCAGCAGCCAGTGGTATTCTAGCTCCTCCTAGACCTTACGAGTTCTATTATGCACCGCCAGTATCCAGTATGCCTCTAGTTTGAGGTGCTATTTCTGGCCAGCCCAGCAGGCCAGCTCCTATTCAGTCTCAGCCGCAGCGTCCTCCGAGGGGCTGTTTTGAGTGTGGGGACACTCGTCACTTGATTAGAGATTGCCTCATGGCCAGGAGGGGTGCGCCTCCATAGTCTTATCAGCCTCCACATGCTCCACCGGGTCCTCCGACTATTCTTACAGCCCCAGCTGCCACTCCACCTCCTCAGCCAGCTCGAGGTGGGGGTCGGGGAGGTAGAGGTCGCCCTAGAGAGGGAGGCCATGCTAGATACTATGCCCTTCCAACCCATTCCGAGGTTGTTGCTTCAGACACAGTCATCACAGGTATTATCCCTGTCTGCCATAGGGATGTGTCAGTATTATTTGATCCAGGCTCTATGTATTCATATGTGTCCTCCTATTTTGCTCCACATTTGGGGATATCTCGGGATACTTTGAGTTCCCCTGTCTATGTATCTACTCCTGTAGGAGACTCTCTAGTTGTGGACCGCATATATCGGTCGTGTTTGATTTCGCTTAGTGGTTTTGAGACCAGGGCTGATTTATTATTACTCAGCATGGTAGATTTCGATGTTATCTTGGGCATGGACTGGTTGTCGCCCCATTTTGCTATCCTTGATTGTAACGCTAAGACCGTGATGCTGGTTATGTCAGGCTTGCCGAGATTTGAGTGGAGAGGTACCTTAGAGTATACTCCCCGCAGGGTCATTTCATTCCTTAAGGCTCAGCGAATGGTTGAGAAGGGGTGTGATGCGTACTTGGCCTATATGAGAGATGTCAGTGTTGATACTCCTCTAGTTGAGTCAGTTCCAGTAGTGAGGGACTTTCCTGATGTTTTCCCAGCTGATCTTCCGAGTATGCTGCCCGACAGAGATATTGATTTCGGCATTGACTTATTGCCGGGCACTCAGCCCATTCTATCCCTCCTTACCGTATGGATCCTCCTGAGTTGAAAGAGTTGAAGGAGCAGTTATAGGAGTTGCTTGATAAGGGTTTCATCAGACCCAGTGTATCACCTTGGGGTGCTCCAATATTATTTGTGAAGAAAAAAGATGGTTATATGCGTATGTGCATTGATTATCGGCAGTTGAACAAGTTCACCGTGAAGAACAGGTATCCTTTGCCTCGTATTGATGATTTATTCGACCAGCTATATGGTTCCAGGGTATTCTACAAGATTGACTTGCATTCTGTCTATCATCAGTTGAAGATTCCGGAGCCGGATATCCCGAAGACTGCCTTCAGGACCAGATTCCGGGAGCTTTCCCCCGGTATTGCATTGCATACTTATTACTGTGATATATGATGTGCTGAGCCGAGGGCTCCCTGTTATTTTTCCTCTTTTTTTCTCATTGTTTCTACTGATTTGCCTCAGCTTATTATATCTCTCTGTTTAAAATTTTAAACTATTTTTACTATAAAAATCCAGTAGAGCCTTAACCTGACCTCGTCACTACTTGACTGAGGTTAGGCTTGTCACTTACTGGGTAGCAATTTGTGGTGTACTCATGCCCTTTCCTGCACATGTTTCTTGTGTGCAGATCCAGGTAGCAGTGCTCAGTATCGTGGCTAGGGCTCCGAGCAGTAGCTTTTAGGCGACCGAAAGGTAATTCTGCCGCGTCCGCATAGTCCTTCGAGTCACCTTCCACTCCAGATTTAGATAGATTTATCTTTTTTTTGTAAACTCTCTCTCTCGTTGTATAGAGCTATTTTGAGACAGAGTTTGTGACTAAAGTGATATTCTGGGTTTTTGGGAAAAGGTTGTATTTTGTACGCGCCAAATGGCGATGCTTATTGTAGACTCACTCATTTCATCTTTAGTTATATTGCTTTTACTTAATATGTGTTTTCGCAATTAGGCTTACCTAGTCGTAGAGATTAGGTTCCATCACGATGCCTTCGGAGAGGAAATCGGGTCGTGACAATTGAATATCATGAAAAAGAAAACTCGAAAACGCCAAGGGACTGTGGCCAGAAGTGCTATGGGCATATCGCACCATGCCAAGTCAAGAACAGGGGAAACTCTATACTCACTAGTCTATGGGACCGATGCAGTGATACCGTCGAGGTCGGAGAACCAAGTCTAAGATATTCAAATGGGAGTGGGCCAAGCAATGATGAAAGCAGAAGGAAAGACCTCGATAAGGAAGAAGAATGAAAAGACATGGCCTACATAATAATGGTAGCCCAAAAACAACAGGCAAAGCGGTACTACAACAAAAAATCCAAAGTCAGGTCACTCAAAGTCGGGGACTATGTACTCAAAGCCAAAACACAGGTGAGCAAGGATCCATGGGAAGGAAAGTTGGGGACCAATTGGGATGGCCCATATAAAATTACGGCGGCAGTAAGCAAAGGGTCGTTCCAACTAGAAAACAATAGAGGCAAAATTGCTACCAAACAATTGGAACGTCGCTCACCTCAAATACTTCAACTTCTAAGGATAAGACTTCCTCCAAGTCGTACTCTTTTTCCCTCACCTGAGTTTTGTCCCAATTGGGTTTTCTCGGGGAGGTTTTTAACGATGCAACGAAGAGGGCATCTCGAAGTTAAGTATCAGTTCATCGCTCGACCTCTTAACAATTTCTCTAGGTCGACCCATGAAGGGACTAGATAGACTTGGACTTCTCAAATGTATGAACGAAGCAAAAACATGTAAACTTCTCCAATGAATGTATAAACAAAGCGAAATATGCAAATATATGATATTCACATGTCTCCACCAAGTTTACATATTACGCCAACCATGGAAACTACATTCGACCTCGCTCAAATCGACTTACAGTCGACTTCGTTCGAATTAATTTACAAGTCAACATTCGACCTTGCTCGAATCGACTCACATTCGACCTTGTTTGAATTAATTTTTAAGTCTACATTCGACCTCGCTCGAATCGACTTACATTCTACCTCGTTCGAATTAATTAACAAGTCAACGTTCAACCTCACTCGAATCGACTCACATTCGACCTTGTTCGATTTAATTTTTAAGTCTATATTCGACCTCGCTCGAATCGACTCACATTCGACCTCGCTCGAATTAATTTTTAAGTCTACATTTGACCTCACTCGAATCGACTTACATTCAACCTTGTTCAAATTAATTTACAAGTCAGCATTCGACCTCGCGCGAATCGACTCACATTCGACCTTGTTCAAATTAATTTTTAAGTCGACATTCGACCTTGCTCAACTCGACTTACATTCAAACTCGTTCGAGTTAATTTACAAGTCAATGTTTGACCTCGCTCGAATTGACTCATATTCGATCTCGCTCAAGTTAATTAAGGCACTTGCATGCAACTCGGCTCGAACTAGTTAAGTAACAATTCGACCTCACACGAGCTCAACTTACAATCAGCCTAAGCGAATCACAATCAAAGCAGTCAAGCAAGGAAAACATCCGAAGGAAAAATGAAAAGTTCAAGAATAGACAACAGAAGTATTATCACTTCAAAATATATCTTACAAGGGCTAGACAAGTGCCCACAAAACAAAAAAGAAAAAAAATAATAATACAAAGCAAGTACACTACTCAGCAGCATCACACCCATCACCATCATCATCGGTGCCCTCGCCATTGGAGTATTCGTCGTCATACCAGGCACCTGAATGGAGCCTGTCCAAATAATCTTCATCATCACCCTCCCTAGGCGTACTAGGATCGTAGCCACAAGCTTCCCGAGATGCACGTGCCTTAAAACGAGCATCCTCAAATTTCGCCTCAGAAGCTTTCCCGGCCGTCATCAAACCCCTGAAGATGTCGAGATGAGCCTCAGCATGAACCCATTTCTCGTACAAATCCCGTGGAACATTTGGATTAGTGGAAGCATAGGAAGAAGATGGTTGAGCCAATTGTTGCGCCTTCTCAGCCTTGAGGACGGCAATCTGCTCGTTCAGATCCAAGACCTCTGTCTCTAGGCCACCAATCCATTCTTTGAGTCTCGCCTCCTTAATCGCAGACATCTCCACCTCATTTGACCGCTCGGATCTGAAGACGCAGATGGAACCCGCTAATGCTGCCACCTCTGCCACAGCAGTCATTCTGGCTTTCTCAGTCCTCTCCAACTCCGCAGCTTTTGTGGCCAACTCATCTCTTAAGTCGTTGGCTCTAGCTTCACTCTGCTCAAGCTTGGCCTGTAAGGATACCACCTGAGCCTGAAGGTCGACACATTCGGCCATAACCCCCATGCTCACCTCGAGCTCATCCTCTTTGCCTCTCAACGTCCCTTCGAGCTCGCTACACCTACCAATGGATCTCACGAGCTCATCATCCTTCTGCTTCATCTCCTCATCCTTCCGTTTTAGCTCATACCGGAGAGACTGGAACTGACCGTCCTCACCAAGTATACTGCTCAATGCACGATGTTTGGTACGATACTCCCTATACTTAGACTCCATTATCTTATAGAGATCCTTCTTCTTCTCTTCCCGACAGGCACTCTCAATCTCCAGAATGAGAGTCTGATAAGAAAGTAGAAAATAGCCAGCAAAGATGAATAACATAAAGAAAAAGAGAAGATACAAAATATCAAAAAGTCAACTTACTCACAAGGCCATCCCGGAGATGCCTAACAACAGGTATGCGTCTTTCAGTGTCTGCAGAGTCCTATTCTCAGTGCTCGTACAGAGGGGGCCAAAATTGGGACCACGCGCTCCGAGTTAACCAGCAAATTGTAGTCCAAGGGGATGGCGATGTTTAGGGTAGACCCCTCGATTCTCACCTCCACCCGAGTGAACCCTTCCTCGAAGGTCTGCACCTCCTCGGGGTCTATGAGTCCGACCCTTCATCGTCCAAAATAACTATTTTTCCTCTCCCTTTAGCAGATGAGGATGCAACCTCAGCAGCCCTTAAACTCCCCTCTTACGTGGCAACCTCCACTGCCTCTGACGGCCTCCCATCTTCGGCGACCTCTGGTGGGGAAGAAGTCGCCGCAACTAAAGGACGCGCCGATTCCACGTCCAAAATAACTTCCCCCTCGGGTGTAACTGCAACTGTAATCACACTGCCGGTCTCAACTCTCCGCCTTTTCAGCACCTCCTCCTCGTCAGACGAATATCCATCTACCAGGTGCAGTACCGGGCAGGACGGGGTCTCTATTGATGAAACGGCCATTTGACGGCCACATTCACTTAAGGCCGGAGTTTGAGAGGAAGTATTCCGCACAGACTCAGCCAACACGAACTGCATCTTAGCCGAGGAAACCGCTTGGCGAAATGCGAGAACGGTAGCCTTCACCTTTTTAGAAGCCCTCCGACCTAAGACCAAAGAGAATATCATAAGTAAAAGAAGGAAACAAACTAAGATGAGGTCGAAATATTCAAAGGATGAAATCTGACTTACCGGTCGAGGGCTTGGGCCCGAATCTCTTGTTGAAAGATGCCCAGTCGCGGATCCCTACGGTGTAAGGCAAGACTTGGGCCACCCAGTCACTGATGTCAGCGACCAAAGAAGGGGGATGTTTCTTGGCTACACGAAGGAAAATAAAACAGCTAAGCCACAGAACATGGAAAAAGGGGAGAGAATGTACTTCAATCAGCGAGAACACTTATGAGCAAAATTCCACTGCTCGGGAAACCCACTAGGGTTTGCCACCACGTTCTCGGTTTTTACAAAGAAATAGTTGAGCCAAATCGGCAGTTCACCTTGTCATCCATTTCTTCCACTAGCCCCTTGGTCCCGCGGTGGCGAAGGTGAATCATCGGGCCCCTATGAAAGCTTGGCACGAAGAGGTGCAACAGATGGTGGATAGAAACTCCACACTCGGCTAGCTCCGCAAATTTTGTTAGCATGAGGAGGACCTTATAGATGTAGGGGGAGAGCTAGGTCGGGCAGACACCATAGTAAAAACAGAATTCCTCTGCCAACAGAGGGATAGGGAGAGAGTAACCCACTTGGAATGGGTAGGCATAAAATGCGTAGTACCCGGACCGGTGAACCTGGATCACATCGTCCCGGCTGGAACGGGATCAACGTGAGTAGAGATGTTGTATTTAGACCTGAGGGCAGCTATATGATTAGCCTCTATCTCGGACCTCACGGGCTTAGAGTCATGAGCAGGTTCTTTCGAGAAATCCAACATGGAGATCAGGTTACGAGGAATGACCTCCTCCTCAGTGGGGAAGGTTTCGTCCTCCATATTAATGGTTTCTCCTCCACCGGAAGGCATGGCCATTAATAGCGGAGTTGGGTCTGAGACCACCTCAGGGTTATGAGTTACGTTAGTCATCATTTGCTAGTGTTTACACGGTTGAACCGAAAATGTAGAAAGGATGGTGATGGTAAAAGTTGCAGGAAGTATGAGCGCAGGAAGAAGAAGAAGAAGAAGAAGAAGAAGAAGAAGAAGAAGAAGAAGAAGAAGAATAAGAAGAAGCAAGGTGTAGGATTAAGAACTCAGGGAACGCAAAATTTTTACTGAAAAGCCTCCTCCTACTTATTTATAGGTAATCATGGAGTTGGGACCGATGTGAACAACTGCCAGTGGCCTTAGAATCGAAAATATAGGGGCTCGAGGAACGATGCAACGCATCAAGAATGTGTGTAATGATGATGCATGCGACTGTGATGTCACCCTACACCAGCCTCATTGACCACAGCTNAAGAAGAAGAAGAAGAAGAAGAAGAAGAAGAAGAAGAAGAAGAAGAAGAAGAAGAAGAAGAAGAAGAAGAAGAAGAAGAAGAAGAATAAGAAGAAGCAAGGTGTAGGATTAAGAACTCAGGGAACGCAAAATTTTTACTGAAAAGCCTCCTCCTACTTATTTATAGGTAATCATGGAGTTGGGACCGATGTGAACAACTGCCAGTGGCCTTAGAATCGAAAATATAGGGGCTCGAGGAACGATGCAACGCATCAAGAATGTGTGTAATGATGATGCATGCGACTGTGATGTCACCCTACACCAGCCTCATTGACCACAGCTCTCGGAACGAAACGTCATCATCTCGACAATGATCATCCCTGCTCGACCACCACGTCCGAATTTTTCCAGAATTGCTACTGACAAAGCCCGTTCATTGAGGTCGACCCAAAGACGACCTCGATAAGCGGAGGGACTAACTGTATGAGTCAAAATCCGGCTGAGGAAATTCGGCATGGAGAGGTTATTAAGTACGAAAATTGTGGCTCAACAGGGGCAATTAGGCCGGGGTTGACTAGGGCCTAACAATGAGGAACCGCCGAACAAGCCATTAAGGCCGAGGTCGAGTAGCGAAGAATGGGGATAACGGCTAGTACAGTCTTGGAACCATCAAATGGAATATCGAATATTTCCTCTGCTGTACTTCTTAGGGTTTTTGGGAATATCTCATATAATAGTAAAAGAAAGGGGGAAAAAAGCATGCAACATTCACTCTGATAAGAATTCTTATGAAAAGTTGACTCTTGAGATATAATACAAAACTTTACCTTTCCACAGTGGTTCGATTTGTTGTTTATCCTACCTTTTCATGCATCGGATCCGAGAAGATCTCGTATATTATCATATCATTTTGTCTTACGTTATTGTCAGAGGAAAGAATCATCTACCTCATTCAATATTTGGGTGAATCATTCCTTTTATTTACATTTATTGTCATTTAACATATTTATTGCTCATTATTGCCCCACCATTTGTTCTTGATAGCTTCATTTAAAACATTCGTAATTGGTTCCAAATATTATTCGATGTTATTATATAAGCACGTATTAGATCTGAAATTTATTATATTTGACTAGAATTTTCCCTTCACCTTTCTTATTTTTCAATTAGTTTAGCAAAAAGTTTTATATTTTGGTCAAACACTATCTAGTGACGCTACATCTTTTAATTTCTCTGTTTTGTTACCCAGGACATGCATGTTGTGATTGGATAAAATATTAGAGATTTTATTGTTGCACATAAAGTGTTTGATAAAATGTTATATAAAAGTCGTACCTACTGCCATCAGAAAATAGCTCTAGCATTAGCTGCTAATATACTGTGACTTAGTTCTTAAAAGCTTGAAAAGGAGGAACAGAAAGACTCATGAAGCTAAATGAATTAATTACTGCCAAGTGCTTTAAAAAAATGTGCATGGTTAATCTAAGGGTGTCTAACGGGTGGGCCGGGCCGGGCCGGTTACATTTTTTTTGAACCTGACGGGTTGCGGTTACGGGTTCTTACCGGTTAATTGTTAACGGGTTTAACGTGTTGGGGCTTATCCGGGTAAAAACGAACCCGTGCGGGTAGGGGCCGGGCCGGGCCGGGTTAACAGTAAAAAAAAAATTATTTGTTAGAACTATCGTAAAAATATAAACAAAAAAATAAACTTATAAAAATAGTGTTTGA
>MDKJ01337934.1:0-18443 GCA_005239525.1 Nicotiana knightiana | reverse complement strand
TCCTACACGATTAGGGTTCACCCTAAACCTATAAATAGACTCCTAAAACACAACTACAAGGGGAGATCACAGGGATACACAGAGATTCGAGGTTGAAGTGAATCGAAGGCAAAACATCACTTTGTACATATTTTCTTCCTTGCTTTGTAGTTTAATTATGCTAGTTGTTTTAGATTTTATTCTTATGAGTTTGTTTATCTAATTTTGTGTGGAACCCGTTGGGGAATAAATTTCTTGTGATATTAATATAGTTTTGATTGGTTGATTAAACTCTATTTGTTCAACTACGTTCTTGTTGTAGTTGATTGAAGGGCCCTCAATTAGCTGTGCCTATTTATTATGTATCTACTTGAGAGAGAGTGCATATTTAGGTAATTGTTTGAACAACACCACTCCCAGAGTATAGACGAAAGTCATAACCGAGGGTTTAGAGGTTGGATTAGAGATAACGATACTTCGGGTGCAATCTATGTGAACTGTAATGCAATCTAGCTAGCGTAACTTGAGAGAGTGCGTCTAGTAAATTATCATAATTACTTGAGAAAGATTTATGGTAGATAGAGCGTTCATGATTGATAGAGACGATTAATCAAGCTATACGAATATCCGAGAAGTAAGTTCACCAGCAGGGGAAACTATAACCTTAGATTCTTATTACAATTGTTTATACCTTAGTATAATTAATCTTTGCTTTTAATCTTTAGTATTAGTAATTTAACAAACATCAGGTGACAACTGAGTACTAATTTAAACAGCGTGCTTGATACGTCAATTCCCCGAGGGATCGACTCTGGCAAAATACCCCAGGATTATATTTGCAACGCCCGTTTAGTCTTTATAGAAGACATAGTTGAGCGTGATCACGTACCGACCGACGAACACCCCTATACTTATCCAATCTAGAAACTTATTATAATGGTCGAATTTGGATAACATGGCGACCAGACTACTATGTGATAAAACCTGTTCATATCTCACCTCAGATGTGACTTGTGGGGTTTTTTTCATCCCAATACAATTGAAGTTTGATATATCCTATATGTATGCCTTCAACACTAAGGAATAAAGGAGGGAGTTATGAGAAGAATTGGTGAGGCATAGCAGGGGATGCGCTAAGCCATGGCTAGTACTAGGGGATTTTAACTCAGTGCTACACTCAACAGATAGAATTGGAGGGAATGCAGTAACTTGGGCAGAGGTGATTGATGAAAATGCCTACTCAAGGGAATATATATACTTGGGATGACAAAAATGATGAGCAGAGGATCTTTTCCAAAATAGATTGGATCTTTATGAATGGTGAATGACTTGATAAAACGCCAACTTGTGATGCTAGATTCCTTGCTGAGGGAATTAGTGATCACTGCCCAGCTAAGGCACTTTAGTAACATTTGGGTACACCATCTTTAGTTTAATGACATAGTCAAAAATGTGTGGGACATGAATACTGAAGGATATACAATGTACAAAGTGGTAAAAAAACTAAAGCTATTGAAGATGAAGTTGGAGACTACAATCTCATCCAATTCACAGTATTATGGAAGAAGCAGAAAAGGACTGGAAAACACTTAAGCAAGTTCAAGAACAATTGCAACATAACCCTATGAATGTAGCTCTGGAAAGTAGAGAAACTGAGGTCTATCAAAAATTCAGGAGATCCTCCTTCTTAGCAGAAGTATACCTTCAACAGAAGAGTAAAGCCAACTAGATTAGATTAGGTGATGATAACACCAGTTACTTCTATTCAGTAATAAAACATAGGAAGTTGAAGCAAGTTATTACACAACTGAAGGATGCATATGACAATTGGCAGACAGACCCTGATATGGTTGCAACCATATTTGTAAATTTCTATGAAGATCTATTGGGTAAGTGTTCATGTACAAGAACTAAAGCAGTGGAAGGTATCCTGAAGAATGGTAAAATACTGTCAACAGAACAATAGATAGAACTAATGAAACCTTTTGGGGACAAGGATGTGAAGGAAGCAATGTTTTACATTGGTAGTAATAAAATCCCAGAGCCTGATGGTTATGACCGTGGGTTTTATAAAATAGCCTGACAGGTGGCAGGACAAGAAGTAACTGAGGCAGTGCTTGAAGTTTTTCAGAATGGGAAGTTACTCAAGCATATTAATACAACTAGTATTGCTCTTACCTAAGGTGGATGTGCTAGAATATGCCAGCCAATTCAGACCAATCTCATACTGTAATGTACTCTACAAATTTATATATAAACTGATATGTGATAGGTTGAAAGTTGTTGTGAACTACTTGATAGCTGATAACCAATCATCGTTTATACAAGGGAGATCAATGATGCATAATGTGTTATTTTTTCATGACATTTTAAGACACTACAACAGGAGGACAAGTCTTATATGTTTAATGAAAATTGATTTGAGGAAAGATTATGATATGATGAGTTGGAAATTTCTTGAGGAAGCGTTAATAGGCTTTGAATTTCCAGACATATTTGTTCAGTGGATCATGGTGTGTGTTTCAACAACAAGATTCTCTATTAAGGTGAATGGTGTGAGACATGGTTTCTTTGCAGGAAAGAGGGTCCTGAGACAAGGTGATCCTATGTTACCTTTACTAATTGTTATAGTCATGGAATACTTATCTAGAGCATTGAAGACAATTAGCATAATTCATGACTTCAGATTCCACCCAATGTGCAAAGGCTTGAGGCGTACTCACCTTATATTTGCTGACGATCTCATGCTATTCTGCAAGGGTAATTTAAGTTTAGTTAAGAAAGTTATTGAAGCTCTGCACCACTTTGTAAGGTCTCATGTTTGACTGCTAATCTGGACAAATCGAGCATTTTTATAGTTGGGGTGGATGAGAGCATAAAAGAAGAAGTTTTAGCCATTACAAGCTTTTCATTGGGGACATTTTCTATCAGATATATGGGGCTGCCATTATCTCCTAAGAAATTGAGTAAAATAGATTGCCAAATGTTAGTAGGAAAGATTACTCAAAGGATCACGGTTACATATGCTAAGCATCTCTTTTATGCTGGCAGGCTGCAGATTGTTAATGCAGTATTGTTCTCTATACACAGTTTTTGGGGGTCTGTTTTTATTTTGACGCAAAGTGTCCTAAAGGAGGTAGACAAATTGTGTAGAGAATATTTTTAGGGAAAGAATGAAGATAAGAAGAAAGTGACACTAGTTGCTTGAGAAAAAATGTGTTGCCCAAAAAAACTAGGAGGCCGAAACATTAAAGAAAGCAGGGATTGGAACATAAATTCAGTGGAGAAGTTGATGTGGCAACTGTTAATGTGCGAGAAGTCTCTATGGGTGAAATGAGGTATATATGAAGTCTCAACCAAATATATGGAGTCACAAACCTCCCTTAGACTATAGTTGGTACTGGAAGAAACTGGATTCTCTCAAGGAGGTTATGCAGGATTGGTATATTCAAGGTAGGTATAAACTCACAAGCAAAGGGGAGTACTCAATCACTCGGAGTTACCTTGACCTTATTGGCCAATACAACAAGTTTGAGGTAGCTACACTGGTATGGACAACCTTGGCCCAACCAAACATAGATCCATTATGTGCCTAGAAGTCCAGTTACCAAAGAAAGCATGCTTAAAATCCACATTCAAGTGGAGGATTCCATCTGATGTTTATGCCATGCTCAAGTGTTGGAAACCAATGCAAACCTATTCAAGGATTGTGATTGGAGTAAGTCAGTATGGCAGGTTGTGCTGCAATGGATAAGGATAACTGTACAAGTTGTTTAAGAAGGAACTGGTAGCAACCATATGTGCAACAGTGATGTATCCTACTTCGAGGGCTAGGAATTGGAAGTTGTTTCGTGAAGTAAATGTAGATAGTAGTGAGGTGATAAGACTAATAAAAAGGGAGATTAGGAAAGAGTAGAGATGCTAAATGTATAAAAAAAAAGCATAAAAATGTAAAAGGCTAGTTCAAGATATACATTGTAATTAGAAGATTACTATGTTTTGTTGAGGCCTAAAGTCTGCATTCAGAACTTAGGTGATCTTTATTTTGTATAATTTTGGAGGTCAACGGTAATATTTACATTTATTACCGAAAAAACTTTTAAATACTTATTTTAATTTCAACTTCAAATACGTTTCTTTAAACTTTGATCAAATATCAATCAAACTCCAGCTTAATTAATTCTCTGGCTTATTATATGTCTGTTAATTATTGATAGAAAAAACATTTTTTGTACTTTACGTGTTAAATTTCTCATTAAACTATGTTACATAAATGAAATGGAGTAAAAAAAAGCAGTATGGTGCATTAAGTTTTCGTTATCTATTAGGAGAGAGAATTTGAAATAAGAATTTGAAAAGGGTAAAATGGTAAAAAGAACATCTTCCCGTAGACCGACGGTGACAAGGACGGGGGGCAATTCTCTCCTTTGTTCTTACTCCTCAAACTCATATTAACGTACTATACATTTCAGAGAGAAGACTTTTATGCCCAACTTTGATTTTTTCCACTTTTTTCTTTTGTTCTCAAGAGTCAAAACCAAAACCCAAATTCTAAACCAGCAACAAACAAAAGAGAGGCAGCAGCGAAAAAGTAAGCAAAAAACAGCAAATCTCTTAATTCTTTGGTCAAGTAATTCAGCTGTTAGTTTGTCCGTGTCCTCTGTATCTTCTTTGCTTCAAAGTTGGGCACTTTCTACTACTCTTCAATATTCTTTTTCATTAATTTTGCTCAAGAATTACGCGGTATTATACCTTTTTATTAATCTTTTTTCTTGCTTTTTCATTTATGAATCTTGAAAATTCAAAACCCCACTTCGCCCCCTTTACATATTCTGCTCTTCACATCCCCCCCCCCTCCTTCTCAATTTAGTTTTCTTGTTCATAATTCACATGATCGTTATTTGGGCTTATTTTTGGTATTTTTTTTTTCTGCAGCTCTTAGGTAATGAAAACATATTACCCTTTTTAATTTTTTTGTTTTTAGTGTTGAAGTCAGTGAAATGGAATTTTTTTAATTTTTTGTTGTTTGTTTGCAATAAGTTTTATGTTCTTCTTGTATCGTTTTAGCATAAGATTGAATATTTGATAAATGGATTTCATTCTTTATTATTTGATTCTGATGAGATTTTTTGTTTTGTTTTGTTTTATATCTAATAGGTATAAAGTTTGAATCTTTTTTTCGGATTTGAGTGTTGGGAGCAAAAATGGGAGGTGCTTGTAGCGTTGAAATCATTGAAAATTTAATAGATGATAGTTTTATTGTTGGTTTCCAATTAGCATTATGCTCCTCTTGTATTGTTTTAGCATAAAAATTGAATCTTTGATAAATGGATTTCAGTCTTTATTATACTGGTTCTGATGAGATTTTTTCTTTTGTGTTTGCTTGTGGTAGGTGTAAAGTTTGAATCTTTGATTCCCATTTGATTTTTTGGGAGCAAAAATGGGAGGTGTTTGTGCAGGTGGGACAGCAAAGAATAGAGCTGAAATTCACCATGAGATTGAGAGCACCTCAGGTTCTTCAAAAAAGCTAAAATCAGTCAGGAGTTTTGGAAAGGAGAATAAAGATGATTCCTTTTCATATCCTGATGTGAGTACTTTCCGCGGGACGCCTAATCTCTATGATTCTGGTGAATTGTACTTGTCTAATTTCAGGGAGTTAAAGCCATCTACACCTGCTAGAACTGGAGGGAACAAGGTACTCATTTTTCTGGAAATATAATCTTTGTCTGTGTATTTCGATGCTTGCTTAGAGTTTATGTAGCAAAGCCGATCTCGTCGTCTATTATATGTGTTGTTCACGGCAGTAATTGGCCCAAAAAAAGAGAAGAAAATTGGAAGGAAGGAAGTGTTAATTGACCCCATAGATTAATTTGAATTCGAGCTTCTGCATTTTGTAATTTCGAGATGTACAGATTTTCCATAAGCTGGTGGAATTAGGATGAAATGAAAGAATTGGTTAGATGAATAAGAACATGTGTCAAAATAAGGTGATGTTGGAGTTGATGATTCTATTTGGCAGTATGAGGACCAAGATGCAAGCCCTGCTGAAAAAATAGAATGCGACTTGTCTTTGGTGTGCTTGCTCTAGAGCTGGCTTGCCTTAGGTTAGTGAAATCAGTTCGAAGTCCTCTTACCAATTCCCTCAACATGTTCAAGATGATATTCGTACATAGATTATACACTTACTAACTTCGAGTTTATGTGGTAAAACTGACTTGTGCATTCTTTAATTTCAAAGCATTGTGATGAGATCGGTGTTCTTCGCTTGTTGAAACATTCTGCTGCAATCACTGCAAACCAGAAATTTGGAAGCTTGAGTATTTCCACATGATTTTTTAGGCAATTATCATTTATCACCTCTTCTGCTAAATTTTGAGATGGTTCATGACATTGGAGATAAATTGCCCAGCTGGATCAAATTGTGCCAAAACTGCGCATAAGACAACTTAGTTGTAGAAAAAAAGAAGAAGACAACTTAGTTGTGCCATATTTGCCTAAGCTTGATATTGATTTTTTTTTTAAAGCTTGATATTGAATTGTTCTAAATTTGCTGGTTTAAAATTTAAATATGAGGTGCACTTGAGGACAGTAAAGGTTTGTCATAGAGGAGGATGCTAAACCTGTCTGAAACATGTAATTGGTAGATAAATGGTTAAGAATTTGATAAACTTGTCGAACCAACAAAAATTGAAGTGAAGTAATTAAGGTGACTTAAGTGAAGAAGTCATCTCTGTGTTTGAGCAACTTTCAGTTTCCTTTTAATTGATTCCCATTTCAAGTAAATCTAGAATATTTATACTGCACGACCATCAGGTAACAAGACATGGTTTCTTCTTGTGATAGGCTGCTACCTCTTTTCTTGGAAAGGCAAGTATAGTCGGTCTGGAGAAAGCAGTAGATGTATTAGATACACTTGGGAGCAGCATGACAAATTTGAATTCCGGAGGGTTTATGACAGGAATGGCGTCAAGAGGGAATAAAGTATTTATTCTAGCATTCGAGGTAGCGAATACCATCACCAAAGGTGCAAATTTATTGCAATCTCTTTCCAAAGAAAATGTTCAGTATTTAAAGAAGGAAATTCTACCTTCAAAAGGAGTGCAACAATTAGTTTCTACTAATATGACAGAGCTGCTTACTATTGCTGCTGCCGACAAAAGGTTAGCATTTTGAACATCCAGTCCCTGCCCTGCACGTACTAAAGTAAAGTGGGATATTATTCTTTCAGACTTTGAGTCTAACTTTATTTTGGATGTGTCTTTCAAAAATTCTGAATAAGCTGTGGGTGTAATGTTGTGAGCAGTATAAGCATCAGTGAGAATAAGTTTATATGTTTTATGTAGGGAAGAATTTGATGTTTTCTCGCGAGAAGTCATTAGGTTTGGAGATAGGTGTAAAGACCCACAATGGCACAACTTAGGTCGATACTTTTCCAGGTAAGTTGGCACCATTTTATTGTAGATGAGTCGAACCATTTTGATTTCATTAAAGATGTTTATCAGAAGCTATAACCACTTCTCAGATTGGACTCGGACTCTGGTGCTCATAAACAACTCCGAGCCGAGGCCGAATTGATGATGCAGGAATTGACCATTCTGGCTCAGCATACTTCTGTAAGTTCATACCTCGTTTTGGAAATACCTTGTGCCTTTCTCCTAGATTCTGTTTCTCAATATGTTACATGTGATTTGCAGTATGAGTGATCTCTACCTTTGCTCTTTATACTTCTTTTAGATCCTTCTTAATTACATGAGCTGTATTAATCTGAATACATACTCCCTCCATTTCAATTTATGTGAACCTAGTCACTGTTTGGAGAGTCAAACAAGATTTTCTATGTCCAAATTCACACCGAAAATTAGTCAGTTTGATCCTTGTACGCTGAAAAGGTTCACATAAACTGAAACAGAGGGAGCAGTTCTCGTAGGTAGCTTTTCAATTGGCAGTGGTGCCAGATTAGACAGCTATGTTGCTTATTTGAATAACCTAGCGGTATTTTGTACAATATATATGCTTATTTACGTTTATGTGTTTGTTCTCTGATGCCCATGTAACCCGATATTTAACCCATTCATAAGTGCAGAAGTGTCTTATAGCATTAATGTTGTAGAATCTGAGTATTGAAATCATCTTGAAAAACAATCTTGGGACAATATTGAAGCTTGTATATTTGCTTTCCGAGGGTGTTATACTTCCTTGATATTGTACTTGACCTAAAACATGAGATTTGGCAATATTTGCATTTACTAGCAAGGATGTTTTTCTGATGATGGTTATAGTCTGTATTTTGTAAAAGACAAAATTATATTAAGAATGCTATGAGTTCTGATATTTTTTTTTCTGCATCCGTGTTTTTTTTATTCTTAATTGATATTTTCTCTAAAAAGATATGGTTCACATCTATGTTGCATATTCCACGGTCAGTGATGAGACTCTGACCACTAATGTCTTTACAGGAACTGTATCATGAGCTGCACGCACTGGATAGATTTGAGCAGGATTATCGCAGGAAACTTGAGGAATTAGATTCGTTAAATCTACCTCGAAAAGGCATGACAGTTTTACGTTTTCTTAGTTCTCCCTGAATTCTCATTTGTTGCAATCTATTGTCCTGGGGATTCTTCCAAAAATTGCATCAATATACTCATCTTTCGCAATTTGGTGGTTTGCATTTGACCAAGTATTTAATCAAAAAATTAAAATAAAACTAAATTTTTAACTGTTTGTTTGGTGCTATGACAGATGTAACTGAGTAGATTCTCTTATAGACTTCCTCTGCTCCTTGCACAGTATTTAAAGAAACTGATTTTTGTATCCAACGGCATCGTCCTAACACAAGCACCATTAACAGTGCTTTTATACATTAATAAGATCTTTTGCTTACTTATAAGAAAGAAAAAAAATACATTTTGATGTTTGGTTGTTCTATAGATTTCCTGGCTTCTTATTTGCTCATCTTCATTTGAAAATTTGGTACATTAACATACAAATTGACTAATTTTCCTTAACTTGCAGGAGAAGGTCTCATGATGTTACAGAGTGAGTTAAAACATCAACGAAAAATTGCAAGGAGCTTGAAGAAGAAATCTCTTTGGACTAAGAGTTTGGAGGAGGTACTTTGACCAAAAATCGTCTTTATCTCATTTCCAAAGAATGCATTTTCACTTTTCTCGATTTCATTGGCTTTTCCAAAAATCAAAATAATAAGACTCGTTATAAAAAGAGAACTTTTTCAAATTTAATGTGTAAATTGGTTAAGCACATGGACGTGACATGCTTTTCGTGTGATTTAGTGGTCGAAATGAAAATCTCTCTTTTAATAATGCTGTTTTTATTATCTTTAGAAATGACCACTTTTTGATCCCAAATTTAATCATTTTAGGTTGTGGAGAAGCTTGTTGACATTGTTACTTATATACATCAAGCAATTGTGGAAGCATTTGGGGACAACAATGGTATGAGACTACCTGTGGTTTTATTGATTAGTTCAAACTTGGCTGTCAGTTGTCATTATCAGCATTCTATTATTTTTAAATAATGAAGTTATGAGAGTAATAATAGATTATTTCATTGGTGTTGATAAATGGCCGTTTGCATTTTGACGCTCCACACCACTAAATTGCACCAGCCACTCATTCTTTTGCTCAGATAGCTTTTACATTGTATCTTAGTAAACTATTTTTCATTAATTATGGTTATAGAGAACATCCTAAGCCATATACTGGCTTGAGAAAATTAAAATGAAAGGGTGAACAAAACAAAGGGACAGTCAAGTTACACTGTAAGATTTTGATTATTCGATTGACGATAATGTCAATTGAATGACTTTTGGCTATTTTAAAATTGTTTGACTGATTTTAGGAAGTACTTAAAAATTAATTACTCGAGTAAGAACTACCAATTCCCGAGATAAAAGGGAGGACAGTCTTCAGTGTCTTTCTTCGGATCTTCGGCGTCCAAGTTTACAGCGTCACTGCATTTTCAAACATTTAGGAAAAGAAGAAAGAGTTTTGTTTAATCTCTAATATGTACATTTACCAAGCAAACCTACTACTGGAATTACAGCGAAGTCGAGAAATATAACTTCTTGAATGTGTCTCTCTTAACACTGGCCAGTCATCGATCTTCCTTGAAATCAGGATTTCTTAAGTCTATTCACACAGGACAAAGACAGATGTTGAAAATGAATAAAAATAAAAGCAGAATGTTAAAAGGGATGTAAAAGACCATTGAAATGGTTGCACGTTACTGACAGTGAGACTATACATATAATTAGCTACAAATATAAAGTACTACCATCTTTCTATGAGCCTTTACCTTCTCTTGAATGGTAAATGTTTCATGCTCTCGTTAGTCAATTCTTTGTGTTGTCATTTTAAGTACTACTCTTGCTATTTACGACGTCAGATTTAACTTGCATTTGTACGCGCTGTCCCTTCTTTCCCGTAGTATATGACTGTTTCTTATATGTAGATAAATGTCTATGTTTCTTGCAGGATTGACATCTGCTGGCAAGGAGCCTGCCAAAAAACAAGAAAGACTGGGAGCAGCTGGTCTTGCTTTACACTATGCTAACTTAGTTACTCAAATCGATAACATTGTAAGTTTTAGTGCTGAATTAGAGCGCTACTGAATACACTCTTTAGGACTGCTCCAACATTTTTTTTAACAACGGGAATTGATATCATGTCAGGCCTCACGCCCTACATCTCTTCCTCCTAACATGAGGGATGGGTTATATAATGGATTGCCTCCCTCTGTAAAAACAGCCCTTCGTTCACGTCTGCAGGCGATTGATCCTAAAGAAGAGGTTTGTCCTCCATATTAATTTCATTTCTCATCCACCGTCTCTTCCTTTATCCTTTCTCCCTTCTGCTCTCATCAGAGTTTAATGATGTAGTCTAGTTCTTCTGTATGCATAAGATTTATATCTATATAAAATAACTCCTCGTGCTTTTTGCAGCTCACAGTTCCTCAGATAAAAGCAGAGATGGAAAAAACTCTCCAGTGGCTTGTCCCAGTAGCTACAGATACTACAAAGTATGTGTATCGATGGTTTTATTTGAACTGAGTGACAATTATGCATTCAGTTTTCCCCCCTCCAATTTTGCTAATATATGCTGATTCTGTTTGTCTTTTGTCCTTTCTTGGCAACTTGATAACAGAGCACATCAAGGATTTGGATGGGTTGGAGAATGGGCTAATACCGGGTTAGTAGTCCATACTTCTCACTCGTTAACATGTCCCCTCACCCATCTCCTAACCTTGCGCGAAATGAATATTTATATTTGCAGTTGGTCTGGATAGCTATCTTCAGAATATAATATAATCAGATGCGGATGAATATACGTAAAAACTCACTAAAATTTTAATAACAATTTCAGAAGTACATTGAGTTCAGCTACGAACTTCAAAAGATTGAATCCATAAAGTTTAAGTTTTTGATCCGCTTCTTACAACATTTGTCTTTCATCTTTCAGAAGCGATTCTGGCAAGAAGAACCCGGCACAAGTTAACCCTATTCGATTACAAACACTTTACCATGCAGACAAACAGAAAATGGACTACCATGTGCTCGAACTAGTGACGTGGCTTCACCGTCTGATCAGTCTGGTAAGGTTTAACGGTACCAAAGCTTTCCCCACACGATCACCAACACGCAAAGGACTTGTTCTGGAGACAGAGACTATGAACACTAACCCCAAAACACCTAAGGTCCAACTTTCTCTTGAAGATAGAAACTTACTAGATAAGGTTATGAAAAGGAAATGTTTGATTCCCGGAAGAAGCAAAAGCCAGGAATTTTTGTTGCCCAAAAATCGGAGACAGGTGTGGGCGCTAAGTAGAAGCATGGGTAGCTCACCTTGTACTGATTTTAAACATCCAAAGGGTAATGTTTTGGATATATTAGATGGCTTAGATTCAGCATTTTGAGTTCCTAAACAAGATTTCAAGCCAAAAGTTCATTTTTTTGTTTTCTTGATTCTTAGCTACCTCCACTTTTTCTGGAACTACAGCTCTTGTATATAGTCCATCATTTGGTGGTTGGGAAATTGTAATATTGTAGCATATATTATTTTGGGATTATTTTCTTTTTTAATCAAACCACATTTAGATTCTAATGGAAGTGACTGTTCAAGGGTGATAGGGAATGATGTTTATTGGCATTTTGTAGCCTGACTTTACTAAAATTGTTGTAATTTTCTATGTTTTTGATGCAAGACAAATATTTGATTGGCAATAGACTATAGCGTTTACTCCCGGTAATTATATTGAAGCAATAATTGGTTAAAGATCACGAGACATTTCGAATAAAAAAAAGATTCCGTTTATTTTTTATCCTTTATTTAGAATCTTAGTCTATTATTTTTTTTTTTATATTCAGAATTTAGATCTTTTTTGTTACTGGTCTAAGATTGAATTCCACTAACCTTATTCAGTTGCCAGTGAATAAATGATTACAGATATATCCAATCACATATATTGATAAATGATACCAGGTTGTTTAACATGAGTTCAACTGAAGCTAGCTTTTTTATTTTTTTATTTTTTGTTATTAACATAGATATTATTGCATTCATTTCGAACCTAGTGATTCTAGATCCCCTTTGGTCTACATATAATTTTCCATATATTCATAATTCATGCATTCACGATCTCTTTACAAACACTTATATTCACGAAACAATGAAATTATTCTTGATTTTCACCTTTAAAATGGCGAAAATTATGTGGAACGGAATCCATTACACTTTCGAAATACGATTAAAGAAACTGGACTTAGTTGAACGCGTTGATTATGTCCTTTATCTGCAACTGAAATTAGCAGATTATTTCCAGCTAAGTGATGTGTTGGTCAGAGGCGGAGTCAGGATTTTAAGCTTATGGATTCGGGGTTCTAATCCTTTCAAGTTACTTGATTCTACATTAATAACTTATACATATTTAATAGCATATTGGTTCTTTTACTGGATAATTCTTTGCATTAAACAAGGGTCTAATTCTTGAAATTATTGCAGAATGGGATGTGGGAAATGAGATGAGGGGAAGATGGAAACATACAACATGATTGCTGCTATTTATAGCTCAACAGTTCACGTTTGAATGTGACTATTTGTTAAATTTTATTTCGAAGTTAGTGTAACATGTTACTGCGATTTGGTAATAACTTCATTACACTCTCAGTGGATGTAATCATATAGGTTAATAATAATTGAAAAATGCTGGTGTATCCCGGGGCGGATTTAGGGGGCGAAAGGGGCTTCACTCGAACTTCTTTCGTCAAAAATTACACAATATATATAATGCAAAATCTATGTTTTACATCTGTATATTACGGTCTGAAACCCCTTGATACAATGCAAAAACATAGATTAATGGTTAACGGGGTTCAAAACTTTTGTGAGATCACTGACTTAATTCTCACTAACCACAATTATTTTTTATTTTTTTAACTTTTTTTTTTTTTTTTAATAAAACCCCTTAACAGAAATCTTACCTCCGCCACTAGTATATCCATTTTCATGGACGGCGATACTGATAAAGTTAGACAATCAAGGGATGATGTTCCACTCCCAACAAATGTTATTAGATGTGAAAATGCTGCTGCTTCATAAAGTTACATACTGTAGCATTTCATTTCATATATTTTCGATGTTTCAACTTATGTGACATTCTATGTATGCAGACATTATTCCTAACTTGTGAAGGTATATTTAATCTTTTTTTGGTAAATATAGTAAATTATTATTACAACGGAATTTTTTATAAGTATATCAATAACAATTTAACTTTAAACTTACTATCTTACCTTTAATGTGAAGATTTTATTGATACAAAATTTTCTAATGCTTGTTTTAGACCAAAAGTCTTAAACCCGTATTCAAATATCATTACATAAATTAAGGAGTACAGTCAACTCTCTCTATAACAATCTCGTTTGTTCCGAATACTTTTGAATGTTATAGTGAAGTGCTGTTATAGAAAAAATATATTATAACATAGTATAAAAATTAGTTCCGAAAAAATTAGCTTTTATAGAGAAATGTTGTTATTATAGAGAGATCTGACTGTAGTATAAACTTAAGGGTAAACATCTCAATATTATTAGCCTATGATATAGCTGCAGAAAGAAATTAGGGTTTACATCTGTTTAGTCGAGTGTTTTGGCAATAAAAAATTGGAAAGTAAGAATCCCACACCGGAAAATGAAGAAGATGTGGCTGATGTGGCTACAATAAAAAGTTGAGGTGGTGAAATGTTAAAAAATATGATCCTTCAGGCAAGTTTAAAGGGGATATGATGAGTGGTCAATGCTCGCATGTAAATATGCGAGAAGGGCGTCCAGCTCAGCCTGTTACGACAATTTGGGCGCTCTCATTTTACCAATCTGATCCCTATTCTTTAAACAATCTCCCCGCTTACCCCCTTAAGTTTAAAGTTTTTATTTTTTGCCATCTTTTCTTTGCTTGTTTTATTTATAACCTTTCCTTTTTTCTTTTTACTAGTTTTTTTATGCTTCTTACAAAATTTTGCTTTTTCTTATTTTCAACTTTTGTGTTTTAGTTTTATTATTTACTTTGACTGCAAATTTGGGTATAAAACTTTTTTAGTTCTTAGAAATAGAATTTTGTTTAATACTTGTTCATAATAATAATTTCTATGTATTTAAATTGATTCTTGAAATTTGCTTTACAAAAATTTTGATAGAAGTTACTTTAAACGAAATGTAAGAGAAACATATATTTGAGACATTTGTTTGGGTTTGTTTTAACCCAAAAAAAATAATTATTTTACTATGTTTAATCGCTAATCATTCAAATCACATTGAAACGCAAAATCTTCAACGTAAAAATCGGAACTCAGGAAATTATACTCACAATGTCATACTTTATAGAAGTAATATTGGATTTGATTCGATATAATATAGGATAATAAAGTGACTACTTAAACATAAACGGGATTTTCCATCAATTATATGTGGAACAGACAGGTCTATATCTTGTGCCATGAATTTGATAAGTTAGGCATTCAGTTCGAAACAAATGAATGGCTATTAAAAATTTGAACCTAATTTTCAACTTGAGTCACAAAATTAATACGAGAGCATACCATCAATGTAAATGTAATCTTCCTATTGATAAGCAAGGGCAAATTGGATTATGCTTATGCGACGTGCCACAATATTGATTTTGTAATTGTACATTTTAGAGCTCAGGAAATTATTGGATTTGATTCGATATAATATCGGGTAAAAAAGTGACTACTTGAACATAAATGGAGTTTTCCGTCAATTATATGTGAAACATATAGTTTGTCATGAATTTGAAAAGTTAGGCATGAAGTTTGAAACAAATGAATGGCTATTAGAAACACTCACTACATGTTAGCTATTTGTCTAAATCTTTTCTGCGCCTAATGCTAAACATGAGGCAGAAAACAAATAAGCGTGCATATTATCAATAGAAAACACGACATAATATACAATTTGAGGCAGAAAATAAACTCTAAGCATGCATACCATCTATAGAATCAAGAAAGCTATTAATAATCATCGAACAATCTATGGGCTTAAGAACTCAAGGGTCAATGGGAAAGCACATATAGTATGACGTCTCAATTCAAAAAAATGAGTAGATTATCTTCCGCATTGGTTAAAAAATAATAAATAAATTAACCTCTGATACATTGAGATCCATTTCGCTTCATTTAAGAACAATAAATTAATTAATACTCCTTTCGGTCTATATTAGTTGGTTTTTTGATTGTTTTCACACGTATTAATAAATTCTTCATTTAACATTAATTAATAATAAAATTGATCACAATACCCTTAATTTGTTCATTGAAAATATAACAAATACTCCTAGATTTTTTACTCCAAGTATAACCTTGGAAAAAAGAAGTTAATTCCTTCTTGATATAAAAAAAGCAAATATTATGGACCACAAAAGGCTAAAAAATCAATTAAAATGGACCGAAGGGATTAATTGATACATTCTAAATTTAATAACATACACAACTTTTTCTTAATTATTCAATATTTAAAATTTACGGGTTCCATTAATTTAGATTCGTGTCGAATAAGCGCATTAAACTTGTATCCAAATTCATTACTATAAGGGTTTCGGTGCCGACAAGATAACAGACAAACAAGCTAGCTGTTCGTACTACTGCGGTGCAGATTTTCCAGTTACACGTACGTTGTGAAATGAACTGTCATGAACCCAAATTCCCTTCATAGGATGTCGTGACGGCACCTAGTCAAGCCTAACAACATGCAGAATAATTGAAATAATAATTTAGAGTTTCAAAACATCAACAACTACATAAATAAAATCTGTAACTCAATACAACTCCAAAAACCTGGTGAAAAATAAGTCACAAGCTCTAAGTAATAGTGCTGAACAAATCCTATACATCACTGTCTATAATAGGGTAATGACATAGGAAAAACAAGATAGAAGGGGACTCCGAGGCCTGTGGACGCGGGTAGGTGTACCTTGAAGTCTCCAAAGCAAACTCAACTCACTAGTGCGGGACTGATAGGAAATACCTAGATTTGCACAAAAAAATGTGAAGAACCGTAGCATGAGTACACCACAACGGTACCTAGTAAGTGCGATGCCTAAACTCGGTAGAGTAGTGACGAGGTTAGGTCAAGGCCCTACTGGAGATAATAAGAAAACAAGACGAAGGATATATTGATATACTGATAATGACAATGAAAATGAAATAATAAGGAATTTACTAAAAGTTATAACACAGAATCAAGGCAGTAATACAGCACGGAAGGAAACAAAGATTTACATGTTAACGAAACAAACAACCAAGACAAATACAACAAATAGAGAAAGATCAACAAGGGTCACTACCGAGGTACCGCCTCGTAGTCCCAAATCATAAAAGTAACTCACAGTCTTTCCTTATATCACTGCTGGATCCTTTACATTTAGTTTTGAAAATTATTTTTTCCGAAATAGCATCCCGCGTTTTAGCCCACCTTATCACGCTGCATGACTTCTGGTAGTTCCCATTCCAGCCAGACTATCAAGCCCACCTTATCTCACAATATGCGTTTCAACACTCAAACCTTATACCATCGCATGCGTATCAATATCACAATGTATCACAAATCGCACCTCAAGTGCCTAATATCACAATTTGCCAGAGAAACCAAACAATAACAGAATAAAGATCCCACGCTCAATCACCATGCACACAAAGTCTCAACAATAACAGCCGAAAGAATAACTCAATAGAATGATATTTCACAATGTAACACTTTGCCTCGATAGTACTCACGACATTTGCAACTCAATACCAATTTCAACATCAAGATAATCTAAGGAGTAGCAATTTCAAGTAAAAATTCAACAGTTAAATATTGAATATGGAATAAGGAAATAAGAATTTCAACTAAACAAGTAGACATGTGAAATTAGACAAATTATGATGACTATAACATGTTAAAGTAACTCAATTAAAGCATGAAAGGAAACTACATAGCTAAAAATCAGAATTTCAACATTTAGCCCGTACACACTCGTCACCTTGCGTACACGACTTTCATATATCATAATTATCACCACAATACCAAATCCTAAGGGGTAATTTCCCCACACAAGGTTAGGCAAGTCACTTTCACGACCCAAATTTCCAACCCACGGGATCGTGATGGCGCCTAACACAATACTTGCTAGGCAATCCAATGTTAGAAATTTAATTAACCATTTTCCTTTGAATATTTACTTAAACACAATCAGACAATTTCAAATAAACTAAATCTAATATTTTCCAATAAGTAACTCTATGAATAATAATAATAATCAAATAAATAAGCCTACCCAGGGCCTGGTGTTACAATTCACGAACTACTAAGAATACTACAAATAATAGGCTGAAAGAAGTATATATGTCTGTTTCGAATGAAATAAAACAACAAGTAAATAGTGTAGAGAAGACTCCAGGAGTCTGCGAACGCCAACAGATCTACCTCTTGTCTCCAATGAAAATGCGCAGCTACTAAGATCTCCTAACTCTCGCCGGTACCTGGATCTGCAGAAAAGAATGCAGAGTGTAGTATCAGTACAACCGACACCATGCACTGAGTAAGAGCCAAGCCTAACTTTGACGAAGTAGTGATGAGGCTACGACTAAGGAAATAATAATAATACTAAATAACCAGTAATTTACAACAGTAAATAAAAATAATTTGGGTAATTCTTTTAAGATCTCAGCTGTAAATAACTCCTCAAAATTTCCAAGTTTCAATTTAAATCACAGTAAAAATCAGAGTATGAAAACCTTTTTAATAAAACCAGAGTTTTTCCAAATCCTTATTTTTTTGAAAATCAGTAAAACATAAATATTCTCCCTTATCTCTCCTTGTTGCGGCGCGTAACCCGCTCCCACCTGTCCACCCTTATTTCTCCTCCCTATATATATATATATATATATATATA
>ML433983.1:707-22504 GCA_005239525.1 Nicotiana knightiana | reverse complement strand
GTCTCTCGAGACCTCTTGGCCTCCCTCTCCTCTCTGTCCCGGGCCAACATACTCTCAATCCTCCTAGCAATGCTCACGGCCTGCTGGTAAGTAATATCTGTCTCCAGCTCTCTAGCCATGCTAGTACGAATGCTGGGATGGAGCCCCTCAATAAAACGACGGACTCTCTCTCTAACCGTAGAAACCAAAGCTGGTGCATGTCGTGCCAAGTCACTGAACTGGACTGCATACTCTGACACGGTAATGGTACCCTAGCGTAGTTGCTCAAACTCTGCACACCAAGCATCCCTAAGACTCTGAGGGACAAACTCGAGCAAAAACATCTCTGAAAACTGAGCCCAAGTAAGTGAGGCTGCCTCGTCCGGACTACTAAGCTCAAATGCATGCCACCACTGATAAGCTGCTCCTCTCAGCTGGAAAGTAATGAAAGAGACCCCACTCGTCTCCACAATACCCATGGTGTGAAGGATACAATGGCACTCTTCAAGAAAACCCAGAGTGTCATCTGAAGCCAATCCGCTGAAATCAGGTGGATGGTACTTCTTGTACCTCTCAAGACGGAGCTGCTCAGACTAAGATACTGCTGCTCTGGCCTCAGGCTGAACTGGAGATGCAGGAGGCATGGGGATATACTCTGGAACCTGCCCCATATGAACCCTCTGCTTAGGAGTACGGGCTGCGGGAGTCTGTATCCCTCCCCCCCCCGGGGATATAGCTGGGGCTATCGGAAGTAGTCCCGCCTGAGAAAGAGTACTGAAAGCACTCATGAACTGGGCCAAAGTCTCCTGGAGGTCTGGAGTGACAGTAGGGACCTCCTGTTCCCCTCCAACTGTAGCTGCTGGGGGATCCTCTGCCACTGCTCTGGCTGGTGCTCGGGCTACACCGCGTACTCGTCCTCTACCTCGAACCCTGCCTTTAGTGGCTCTGGCTGGGGGCTCGGGTGCCTGATCGTCAGTACGTCCGGTGCGAGTGCGAGTGCGAACCATCTATAAACAAGAATATAATAGAGTTTAGGAATTTTGGTAACAATAACCAGCACGATAAGAGATTCCAAGAAGTTTGATTGTTCTTAACAGTTACATAGCCTCTCGAAGATAGATACAGACGTCTCCGCACCGATCCGCGAGACTCTAATAAACCGGCTTGTGATGTTGTGACTCCTATGTACCTAGACGCTCTGATACCAACTTGTAACGACCCAATTTACCCTTCGAAAGGTATCGTGACGGCACCTAGTCTCTATGACTAAGTAAGCCTAGAAATTGCGGAAAATAACAGAATCAATAAAATAAAGACAGAAAGGATATCAATTAGATATAACGTAGCTGCTCAGCATATACAGTTTACTTCCCAAAACCCAGAATGTCACCAACATCACAAGCTAAACTCTATGGTTCAATATATAAAACTGGAAATAAAAGTGTAGTCACATATACGAACTATAACTATGCTAAGATAGGAGGGGGACTCAGAAGCTCTGCGGACGCTGCAGAAATACCTCAAAGTCTCCCAAAGATCTGCTACTCTACTGACTCCGGAACGGTGCGTTGGTACCTGGATCTCCACATGAGAAAAACATCAAAGGAAGGGCGTGAGTACTCCACATTCGGTACCCAGTAAGTGCCAAGCCTAACCCCAGTCAAGTAGTGACGAGGTCAGGTTGCGGCTCTACTGAGTTTGCAAAAATAAAGAGATATAATTAACAGTTAAGTAAAACAGTAATAATTAACGGGAAGTAAAGTGAACCAGAAAGAACGAAGTAATAAATCCCAGTTCTGCACAGCGTATAAATCAGTAGATAGTCGTGCAATGCTATACAAGGGAAAGTCTCAGGTCTAGGCCCGTAGTCCCAATGTAAATATGCAATGCAATGCAAAGGAAAGTCTCAGGTATCGGCCCGCAGTCCCAATGTAAATATGCAATACAATGCAAGGGAAAGTCTCAGGTCATAGCCCGTAGTCCCAATGTAAGTATGCGATGCGATGCAGGGGAAAGTCTTAGGTCTCAGCCTGCAGTCCCAATGTAAATATGTAATACAATGCAAGGGGAAGTCTCAGGTCATAGCCCGCAGTCCCAATGTAAATATGTAATGCGAGATGTATATCAGATATAGCGTAATTCAAAAGTTTGGGAAAGCACTTGGAAAATATAGAGGAAGGTACTTAACTCAGTTTCAAATAATAGTAACGAGTGGAAAATCAGGTAAATCGTTGGACTTGATAAAATCTTAAGTTGCTACTCAGTTAAACCAATGACAGAAGTAATAGGAATTTAAGATGAAGTATGTCATAGAAGGAAACAATGGAATTAGTGAGAATATCCCGTGCACGTACTTGCACCTCCCGTACACGGGGTTTTTATATCAAAAATCAGTTATAAATGCCTAAGGGAATTTCCCCAACACAGGGTTAGGCAAGCCACTTACCTCGACTGTGCTAATCAACGAATAATCACGCTCTTGCCACGAGTATCCAACTCCGGGTGGACCAAATCAATTCAATTCGATTGCATAATGTGAATATCATGTCAAGAAATCAAAATAACTAATCAATTCGAAGCTAATACGCGAAATTAGGAATTTTGACCAAAACACCCCTCGGGCCCACGTCTCAAAATCGAGAAAATTTTATATTTTTCAGACACCCATTCACTCACGAGTCTAGCCATAAAAGAATATCTCAAGTCGGAGGTCAAATACCCAACCAAAACTCAATAATTCGGTCTATGAAGTTCATCCCATTTTCCCTATAATTTCGAAATTAAGGGTTGAATTTAAGATTGGAATCAGGGAATATGATCTATAAGGGATAGAAATCACTTACCCAAGTTAACCAGGTGCAAAAATCTTCAGAAATCGCCCTTCCCGAGCTCTCAAATTCGAAAATATGAAAATGGCATAAACCCTCGGATTTGGGGTTTTAGTATTCTGCCCAGGCATTTGCCTTACGCGATCGCGTACAATGAGTCGCGATCGCGGAGAGTAATGAAACACGTGCCTGGAAATCCTTCATCGCGATCGCAATTAAAGGTCTGAGACCGCGGACCTTCTGACCCTACAGCAATGCGATCGCTTCTGAGGCCTCGCGACCGCGTAGAGCAAAACACTGCACCCCCCAGCCTTAGGATACCTTACACAAACGCGATCTTGGGCGTGCGATCGCAGAGACCAACTGACCAGAACAATGCGATCGCGGCTGGACTTCTGCGATCATGAAGCACAAATTTCTGAACACCCCCGTCTAACACTACGCGATCGCAGATTGATTCACGCGATCGCAGAGAACATTTATCTGCTGTTGTAAAACCAGAAAACCAGCAATAGGACGTAGGCCAAATATGCCCGTTTGGGCGCCCGAAACATCCCTGACGCCCCCGGGACCTCAACCAAACCTACCAACCAACCCTAATACCTCATTCAAACTTGGTTGAGCCTTAAAAACACATCTCATAACATCAAAATCATCGATTATGCATAAATTCAAGCCTAAGAACTTAGGAAAATTCTAGATTTCACATCCGACGTCGAAACACGTCTAAACTCATCCGTATGACCTCAAATTTTGCACACAGGTCATAAACGACATTGCGGACCTGCTGTCGCTTCCAGAAATCCATTAGTAGTCAGATATCAAAATCTCACCTATCGGCCGAATTCGCCGAATTTCTAACTTTCGCCAATTCAAGCCTAAATCCACAACCGTCCACGCTCCTAACCCCTAAATCACCCAACAGAGCTAACGGAGTCGACGGAATCCCATTATGGATCCGTCTTCACACAACTCTAGCTACGGCCAGATTTCTAAAGCTAAAATCCACATTTATGGACTGTGTCCAAAATCACCCCGGATTTCATCACTCAACGCACCGACAAGTTCCAATAAAATAAATAGACATGGGAGAAATGGTAAATAGGGGATCGGGGCGTTGATTCTTAAAACGATCGACCCGGTCGTTACAGACCACTAGCGCGTGCTGAGCGCGGGCGCGCTAGTTCAGGCGTCCTTAGTTTTTTTTTTCTATGAAAAATAATATAATAATAAATCGAGCCCACTTAATACACAGTGTGTCCTTAAGGAAATTATTCCCCTCAAGTACCCGAGGTTTTGGAATATATCCTCTCAGGATAGAATAATTTAACTTACCGGAGTGTTGGTACCAAAAACGCCGGTGAACAACGAACCACTCGAAGGCTGTAAAACACACTAGAATATTTTGTGCAGAATAAGAAGAAGAAGATCAGAAAATTTTTGTAAGTAAAATTCTAGGATTCAAGGTATATTTATAGCCAGATTCGTACTGTTTCTGAAAAGGTTTTGCAACCTTTCAGAACAGCCATAGCTATTGGAACAGGTGTGAATCCTTTCAGAACAACCATAGCTGTTTTGAACAGGTATGAAAATTGCGGGAAATATAAAAACGAATTTAAAATAATTTGGGAAAGAAAACAGGTCAGATCCGGGAAAGAAAACGGGTCGGACCAGACCGGGTCGCGGGTCATTCCGGATTCAAAACTTTTCCATTAATTAATTAATTAAATAATTTGAAAAGAATTTTGTCCAAAAAGATTAATCAATCAATCGATCATTGACCAAATCTGAATCCGAAGCCGAACTCGAGCCGAGCCGAGCCGAGCCGAGCGACGACGACGACGACGACGACGACGACGACGATGACGATGACGATGACGACGACGGCGCGAGGCTTGCCTTCTTCTCAACTATTTAAGAGCTAGAAGAAGAGCTTCTGTATATATACATATAGATTTTCTTTCCTTCTTCCAATGAGGGACAAAGTGCACTAATTCAAAATTTTACTTCCCTCTATTTCTTTCTCACCATTTTCCATTCACTCTCTTTAGGCTACACCAAGCTTAAAATTAATCTAGACTAAGATTAAAATTAAGCTACACTAAGCTTAAAGACCAACAATCCCCCACATGAATGAGAAATGACTATAAAATAAAGGAATACATAGACGTGTGTGTGTTTTACATGCAAGAATTAATTGCATCTGGATAAGCAGGTTTCCCTTTGAACTTTCCGTAGTGAACTTATATCGGATATACTCGGTCAATCGGTAGATTTGATATCTTTGAACCGTCGAGCTTTGTTTTATACCTAGACAACATAAGTCACACAATCAATCCTTAACCATCTATAGTTCTCACGGTTGTGTTCGTTTCAGCCATGAACACCGCCTGATTTCATGAGTGCTAGAGAATGGGCCTTTACTTTCATTCCCCTTGAAGCGGCTTACACTTCACACTCACATAGGTTATTCCTAAATGTGTAATCCTAAAGACACACTATCTGGTCATATCCTGCCAGACTTAGCAAATCATTAAAAAGCTTTAAGCTTTATTGACTCATCAAAAAGCCTAAATGCTTTACCTTTATTTCTTAACATTGTCTTCATCACGAGAATGAGTTGAGTTATTTGACAATGTTGAACCGTCATTCATAACTTTATTTGATCTCTTTGAACCTAGTTCTTGGGATCTTCAGTCTGCTAGGTAGAGTTACCGCCATGATGACTTGTCCTAGGCCTTAACCCCATTCCCTTTGATGATCTTTCAACTGCCTCTCTAGATAGGCCTTTTGTAAGTGGATCCGACACGTTATCTCTTGACTTTACGTAGTCAATTGTGATAACACCACTAGAGAGTAGTTGTCTAACGGTATTATGTCTCCGTCGTATATGACGAGATTTTCCGTTATTCATAACGCTCCCTGCCCTGCCTATTGTCGCTTGACTATCACAATGTATACAAATAGGTGCCAAAGGTTTGGGCCACAATGGAATATCTTCCAAGAAATTCCAGAGCCATTCAACTTGTTCACCAGCCTTATCTAAAGCTATGAATTCAGATTCCATTGTAGAACAGGCGATGCACGTTTGTTTGGATGATTTCCAAGACACNAACCAATTCCCATGTATGGTTATCCAAAATTGATTGAATCTCACTATTGACTGCCTCTTTCCAAAATGCTGAATCAGAAGATGACATAACTGCTTTAAAAGTTTGAGGATCATTTCCAAGAAAGAATGTCACAAAATCTGGTCCAAAGGAAGTAGATGTTCTTTGATGTTTGCTACACCTTGGATCTTCTACACTTGGAGTATTTTCCTTTGGTTCTTCCCGAGGTCGTTTAGGTCTTTCACTTAACGACTCGCATTTAGTTTTGTACGGATAAATTCTAGATTTCACATCCGACGTCGAAACACGTCTAAACTCATCCGAATGACCTCAAATTTTGCACACAGGTCATAAACGACATTGCGGACCCGCTGTCGCTTCCAGAAATCCATTACGAGTCCGATATCAAAATCTCACCTATCAGCCGAATTTGCCGAATTTCTAACTTTCGCCAATTCAANCGGTGATCCAATTTGCTTCACTATATCCCTAAAGATCCATTTCGAACCTAAAGGTTTATTTCCAGGAGGAAGATAAACCAATTCCCATGTATGGTTATCCAAAGTTGATTGAATCTTACTATTGACTGCCTCTTTCCAAAATGCTGAATCAGAAGACGACATAGCTGCTTTAAAAGTTTGAGGTTCATTTTCAAGCAAGAATGTCACAAAATCTGGTCCAAAGGAAGTAGATGTTCTTTGATGTTTGCTACACCTTGGATCTTCTACACTTGGAGTATTTTCCTTTGGTTCTTCCCGAGGTCGTTTAGGTCTTTCACTTAACGACTCGCATTTAGTTTTGTACGGATAAATGCTTTCAAAGAATTCAGCATTAGCTGATTCCATTACCGTATTAACATGAATCTGGGGATTATCAGATTTATGGATCNGACCTCAAATTTTGCACACAGGTCATAAACAACATTACGGACCTGTTGTCACTTCCGGAAATCCATTCCGAGTCCGATATCAAAATCTCACCTATCAGCCGAATTTGCCGAATTTCTAACTTTCGCCAATTCAAGCCTAAATCCACAACCGACCTCGAGAACACATTTTGAGTATGCTCCTAACCCCGAAATCACCCAACGGAGCTAATGGAGTCGACGAAATTCCATTCCGTATCCGTCTTCACACAGCTCTAGCTACGGCCAAATTTCTAAAGCTAAATTCCANGACATGCTTTACTGTTTGTAGCATATCCAATGAAAACGCAATCTACTATTTTTGGTCCGATTTTAACCCTTTTAGGTAAGGGAACTTGTACCTTTGCTAGATACCCCCACACTTTGAAATATTTCAAGTTGGGTTTTCTACCTTTCCATTTTTCATATGGATTAGATTGTGTTTTGCTGTGGGGTACTCTGTTGACTATTTGGTTAGCTGTAAGGATAGCTTCTCCCCACAACCTGTGCGGTAATCCGGAACTTATTAATAAAGAATTCATCATTTCCTTTAATGTCTGATTTTTCCTTTCCGCAATTCCGTTGGATTGAGGTGTGTAAGGTGCAGTAGTTTGATGGATAATTCCATATTCCGAACATATTTCTGCAAACGGAGATTCATATTCTCCACCTCTATCACTTCTAATCATTTTGATTTTTTTATTCAATTGATCCTCCACTTCATTCTTGTATTGCTTAAATGCTTCAATCGCTTCATGCTTACTATTAAGCAAATAAACATAACAATATTGAGTGCAATCGTCAATAAAAGTAATAAAATACTTTTTCCCACCTCGAGATGGTGTCGACTTCATATCGCAAATGTCAGTATGAATTAAGTCTAAAGGATTTGAATTCCTTTCAACAGACTTATAAGGATGTTTTACAAACTTAGATTCAACACATATTTGACATTTCGATTTATTACACTCGAAGTTAGGCAATACTTCTAACTTAATTAACTTTTGTAAGGTTTTATAATTGACATGTCCTAAATGACTATGCCATAAATCATTTGACTCCAACAAATAAGAAGAAGCTGAAATTTTATTCATAGTATCAACAACCATTACATTGAGTTTGAAAAGGCCCTCCGTGAGGTAGCCTTTTCCAACATACATTTCGTTCTTGATCACAACAACTTTATCATAGACAAATACACATTTGAATTCATTCTTCACAAGTAAAGAAGTAGAAACTAAAATTTTCCTAATAGTAGGGACATGAAGAACGTTGTTGAGCGTTAACACCTTGCCGGAAGTCATCTTTAGGAAAATCTTCCCATAACCTTCAATTTTGGCTGTTGAGTTATTTCCCATGTAAATATCTTCTTCGGGACCAGCAGTAGAGTAAGTCGCAAATGCTTTTTTGATAGCACAAACATGTCGAGTGGCTCCGGAGTCAATCCACCACTCCTTCGGATTTCAAACTAAGTTGTATTCCGAAAGCATTGCACAAAGATCATCAATGTCATCATTCTTCTCCACTATGTTGGACTGTCCCTTCTTCTTATCCTTTTTCGGGAAGCGACAATCAGGGGCTTTGTGACCAACTCTTCCACAATTGTGGCAGTTGCCCTTGAATTTCTTTTTGTTCTGCTCCTTAGTCTGTCCAGAAGATCTCTTCCTCTTCTTACTTTTTGGAGCAGTTTCTTCAACGCTATTAGCTCCCATGATCGTTGAATTTCCACGAGACTTCTTCTCGACTGTTTTGTTTTCTTCCTCAATCTTGAGACGAATCACAAGATCTTTCAACTTCATTTCTTTGCGCTTGTGCTTGAGATAGTTCTTGAAATCTCTCCACGAAGGAGGCAACTTTTCAATCATTGCAGCCACTTGAAATGCTTCATTCACGACCATACCTTCAGCAATAAGGTCATGAAAAATAAGTTGAAGTTCCTGAACTTGGGTTCCCACAGTTTTGTTGTCTATCATTTTGTAGTCTAGAAACTTGGCGACCACGAACTTCTTCAAGCATGCATCTTCTGTCTTGTACTTCTTCTCAAGTGCGTCCCATAATTCTTTCCAAGTATTAATCGCACTGTACACATTGTACAAGTCATCCTCTAAAGCACTTAAAATATAGCCTTTGCAAAGAAACTCTGCCTGCTTCCACGCCTCAACAATCATGAACTTTTCATTGTCCGGCATGTCCGCAGCAGGAACTGGAGGCTTTTCACTAGTGAATTTCTACATACCAAGTGTGGTAAGCCACAAAACACCCTTTGCTGCCATCCTTTGAAGTTGGCTCCAGAAAATTTCCCCAATTTTTCTGCCGGTGGAACAGCCGTCCGGCTCGACGAGGCTACCGTTGTTGCCGCAACAGTCGTAGAAGAATTTTCGTTATCAATTGCCATTTCTCACTGTCAACAACAGAAGATTTCAATCAATGGAAATACCAGAATAGTAAACAATACTGTAATCAACAATAAACAGTATGTATAATAAATAAAAATCGAAGTTTTTATATACTGTTTCACAGAAAACGATGAACTTTTAATCTTCTTCAAAACGTTTTTCTGAATTTCAAAATTCTGATGAAATTTTTATATCTTCAAATCAGAATAGTAAAATTCGGACGGAGTAGAAAACATAAAGGTTTTTAATCTCCACAAACAGAATACAAAATATAATAAAAATGTAATTTCCTTAAGATTATTAGTATTCTGTATTGCTGTAAAATAAAACAATAATAATTTCTGAAAAATAGAGAAACAGTAAGAAACCTCACTAGTGCGGGCTCTAGCGCGGGCGTGCTAGTGGAATATACCAGGGACAGTGAGAAACCTGACTAGCGCGACCACTAGCGCGGGCGCGCTAGTCCAGGCGTCCTTAGTTTTTTTTCTATGAAAAATAATATAAGAATAAACCGAGACCATTGAATACACAGTGTGTCCTTAAGAAAATTATTCTCCTCAAGTACCCGAGGTTTTGGAATATATCTTCCTAGGATAGAACGATTAAACTCAGCGGAGTGTTGTTACCAAAAAGGCCGGTGAACAACGAACCATACACGACCGCTAATGCCACTAACATCCTAATAGATGTTATCCTCGTTATTGGCGAGTAAGTGTCGAAGTAATCAAGGCCTTCCTTTTGTCTATAACCTTTGACAACAAGTCTTGCCTTATATTTGTCAATAGTGCCATCAGCTTTCATTTTCCGTTTAAAGATCCATTTCGAACCTAAAGGCTTATTTCCAGGAGGAAGATCAACCAATTCCCATGTATGGTTATCCAAAATTGATTGAATCTCACTATTGACTGCCTCTTTCCAAAATGCTGAATCAGAAGACGACATAGCTGCTTTAAAAGTTTGAGGATCATTTTCAAGCAAGAATTTCACAAAATCTGGTCCAAAGGAAGTAGATGTTCTTTGATGTTTGGTACGCCTTGGATCTTCTACACTTGAAGTATTTTCCTTTGGTTCTTCCCGAGGTCGTTTAGGTCTTTCACTTAACGACTCACATTCAGTTTTATACGGATAAATGCTTTCAAAGAATTCAGCATTAGCTGATTCCATTACCATATTAACATGAATCTGGGGATTATCAGATTTATGGACCAAAAATCGACATGCTTTACTGTTTGTAGCATATCCAATGAAAACGCAATCTACTGTTTTTGGTCCGATTTTAACCCTTTTAGGTAAAGGAACTTGTACCTTTGCTAGACACCCCCACACTTTGAAATATTTCAAATTGGGTTTTCTACCTTTCCATTTTTCATATGGAATATATTGCGTTTTGCTGTGGGGTACTCTGTTGAGTATTCGATTAGCTGTAAGGATAGCTTCCCTCCACAACCTGTGTGGTAATCCGGAACTTATTAATAAATAATTCATCATTTCTTTTAATGTCCGATTTTTCCTTTCTGCAATTCCGTTGGATTGAGGTGTGTAAGGTGAAGTAGTTTGATGGATAATTCCATATTCTGAACATATTTCTGCAAACAGAGATTCATATTCTCGACCTCTATCACTTCTAATCATTTTGATCTTATTCAATTAATTCTCCATTTCATTCTTATATTTCTTAAATGCTTCAATCGCTTCATCCTTACTATTAAGCAAATAAACATAACAATATCGAGTGCAATCGTTAATAAAAGTAATAAAATACTTTTTGGAGCAGTTTCTTCAACGATATTAGCTCCCATGATCGTTGAATTTCCATGAGACTTCTTCTCGGCTGTTTTGTTGTCTTCCTCAATCTTGAGACGAATCACAAGATCTTCCAACTTCATTTCTTTGCGCTTGTGCTTGGTATAGTTCTTGAAATCTCTCCACGAAAGAGGCAACTTTTCAATTATTGCAGCCACTTGAAATGCTTCATTCACGACCATACCTTCAGCAATAAGGTCATGAAAAATAAGTTGAAGTTCCTGAACTTGGGTTCCCACAGTTTTGTTGTCTATCATTTTATAGTCTAGAAACTTGGCACCCACGAACTTCTTCAAGCATGCATCTTCTGTCTTGTACTTCTTCTCAAGTGCGTCCCATAATTCCTTCAAAGTATTTATCGCACTATACACATTGTACAAGTCATCCTCTAAATCACTTAAAATATAGCCTTTGCACAGAAAATCTGCCTGCTTCCACGCCTCAACAATCATGAACTTTTCATTGTCCGGCATGTCCGCAGCAGGCACTGGAGGCTCTTCACTAGTGAATTTCTGCATACCAAGTGTGGTAAGCCAGAAGAACACTCTTTGGTGCCATCCTTTGAAGTTGACTCCAGAAAATTTCCCCTATTTTTCTGCCGGTGGAACAGCCGTCCGACTCGATGAGTCTATCGTCGTTGCCGCAATAGTCGTAGAAGAATTTCCGTTATCAATTGCCATTTCTCACTGTCAACAACAGAAGAGTTCAATCAATGGCAAAACCAGAACAGTAACCAATACTGTAATTAATAATAAACAGTAGTATAATAAATAAAAACCGAATTTTTTATATACTGTTTTACAGAAAACGATGAAGTTTTTATGTTCTTCAAATCGTTTTTCTGAATTTCAAAATTCTGATGAAGTTTTTATATCTTCAAATCAGAATAGTAAAATTCAGACGGAGTAGAAAACACAAAGGTTTTTAATCTCCACAAACAGAATACAGAATATAATAAAAATGTAATTTCCTTAAGATTGTTAGTAGTCTGTATTGCTGTAAAATAAAACAATAATAATTTATGAAAAAATACAGAAACAGTAAGAAACCTCACTAGCGCGGGCTCTAGCGCGGGATTAGTGCGGCCGCACTAGTGGAATATACCAGGACAGTGAGAAACCTGACTAGCGCGTGCTGAGCGCGGGCGCACTAGTCCAGGCGTCCTTAGTTTTTTTTCTATGAAAAATTATATAAGAATAAACTGAGACCACTGAATACACAGTGTGTCCTTAAGGAAATTATTCCCTTCAAGTACCCGAGGTTTTGGAATATATCCTCCCAGGATAGAACAATTTAACTCACCGGAGTGTTGGTACCAAAAACGCCGGTGAACAACGAACCACTCGAAGGCTGTAAAACACACTAGAATATTTTGTGCAGAAGAAGAAGAAGAAGAAGATCAGAAAATTTAGTAAGTAAAAATTATAGGATTCAAGGTATATTTATAGCCAATTTCGTACTGTTTCTGAAAAGGTTTTGCAACCTTTCAGAACAGCCATAGCTGTTGGAACAGGTGTGAATCCTTTTAGAACAACCATAGCTGTTTTGAACAGGTATGAGAATTGCGGGAAATTTAAAAATAGATTTAAAATAATCCGGGAAAGAAAACGGCTCGGACCAGACCGGGTCGCGGGTCATTCTGGATTCGAAACTTTTCCATTAATTACTTAAATAATTTGAAAAGAAATTTGTCCAAAAAGATTAATCAATCAATCGATCTTTGACCAAATTCAAATCCAAATCCGAAGCCGAAGCCGTAACCAAAGCCGAGCGACGTCGATGACGATGACGATGACGCGAGACTTGCCTTCTTCTCAACTCTTTAAGAGCTAGAAGAAGGGCTTCTCTCTATATACACATAGATTTTCTTTCCTTTTTCCAATGAGAGACAAAATACACTAATTCAAAATTTCACTTCCCTCCATTTCTTTTCCTACCATTTTCCATTCACTCTCTTTAAGCTACACCATGCTTAAAATTAAGCTAGACTAAGCTTAAAATTAAGCTACACTAAGCTTAAAGGTCAACAAAGAATATAATAAATCTCCCTTCCAAGTTTTTGATAATAAAATTTTTTAGACGTTTGAATTATACTACTCAAATCTTCATGTTAGTATTTAACTTTTTTTAGCAAGATCTAATGTAATGTATTATAAACACATGGCGAATATTTGATTAAATTAAACTAATGCATACCAAAATAAATAAAAAATATTACAAATAGATTTTTGTTTGAAGCTAAAGACTTTATGTTTGGTAAGAATATTACACAATAAAAAACAAGTACTAAAAAGAATAAAAGGTGAGACTAACTTTTTTGTGCGCGCATACACATATATGTATATATGTATGTGTATTTTATGAGAATCAGACTCATCTATTCCTCCTCAAGCAAATTAATTCCAAAAATCAAATTATGATGGACAAAACATCTGTTCGTAGTCGCCAAAGAAGGCAACATAAAAATTCTGGAAGAATACTAGAAGTGATTCGCCACCTAATTAACTCCTTACAACAACACTGTCCTTCATGTATATCAGCTGAAAGTATTCGTTTTGATGGGAAAAACTACATAATTTTTTTTGCTATTGCTACGGATATAGTAGATATCCTAAATCCAGTTTCATATCTGATGATTTGAATATATTCTTGTGGACGTAATTTGATATAAAATATATCATAGTAGTTATTAATTGCTTGATTAATTTAATAAGGTCCTTGATTAAATTTTGAAACTTGTCATCGTGATGGAGATCATGATATCGAGAGCGAAGTTTCTTATAATTTAATCTAAATTTGTTCTTGATAATAAGATTATTAATTTGGACATTAGTAATCCGATTAAATCAATATTTATGTGATCGTCTTTATTGGATAAAGATTAGTTGATCTCATTGACTAAATCACATAGATAGATGATGCATATAGAGATATGATCATTGAACCGACCAATTGAATAGTTCTTAATGGTTAGAATTACCATAAACTGTCAATAGGATATTCTCTTGAAGAATGTGATGTAAGAGTTTCCTTTGACCTGAGATCGTCATAGTAATTAACAAGTTAGTTATTGTGCTTTGATACTAGACACATATGGCCTTAGGGTGATAGTTGAAAGGATATTGTGTTCGATTAAATACTTGTAGAATTTGTGATTGATCAAGATGGAACCTGTCAAGTCTTGGTAATGAGTTTAAGCTCAATGTTGTCATGAATTATAAATGACCAAATTAAGACCTTGACCAGGGCAATTGAATGAAAGAAGAAAAGAGTTTCTTAGGTCATTCAATGGTCGATTATATTTGACGTAAACATATAGTTAGTCGCCTATTAGGATTTGACAGTTGAACCATATCCTAGGGTGACTAAGAGCTATAAGCACAGAAGGAATTACTACTTTATTCTTCTACTGGTTCTTGAGAGTAAATTGTATACTTCATGATATCCGGTCATTAAGAAGTGTTTCTAGAAGCCACCCTTGATTAGTATATTGATATGATCAATTTACTACCGACTTAGTATTGAACCTATGGAGTCGCACACTAACGAGTGTTTTGATTTTTTCTAAAGGATTAATTACTTTATTATTTGATAATTAAATTAATAAATTTAATTTGTCAAATAAATTTTGTTATTAGTCCAAATAAAATATTATTATATTCTTTGCTAGCACAGAGGATATAATTAATATTGTGAACAAATTAAAATTTTCTATTTGAAATAGGAAGTTAAATTATATTTCTTGGTTGAAACATATATTTGATATATTTAGTTAATATTTATGTATATAAGAGTATATATATAATATTAATATAAAAGTTTAATGAGTTAGATTCCAATTTTGAATTGGATAACTAACGTGTAAAGTCCACACGCGGACTTGTTGGCAACTTCAGACCCATTAAGAATGGGATTAGAATTTTTAAGACATAATACTATTTGTTATAAATAGAATTTTATTTAAGGTGAATATCTATATTTTAGAGTTTGTTACTTAGTGGTTAAGTCACTTTTCCCCTATAAATAAAGGAATTCTATTCCATTGTAAATCATCCCAAATCAATAAGAATTATTTCTCTCTACTTTTATGTGCAATGCTTGTCACGACCCAAAATCCATTAATGGTCGTGATAGCGCCGCACACCACTGTCAGGCAAGCCAACACCAAGAAGTTAATCAAATTCTCATTTTTTTTTATATTTTTGAAATCATTTCTTTTTCTTGCATTTAACAATAAATAATGAACTTCAATGAGTAAATAATGATGTCTTTAGCAAATTTAAATACTGAATAATCCCATAGTCATCCCAGAACCCGGTGTCACATGTGCATGAGCATTTCTAGGAAATTAAAATGTAATACAATAATTATCCGGAATACAAATTGGACAGAAAAGAAAATACAATACTCTGAAGGAGACTCTGCTGGCTGCGGGTCGTCTCGAGAGATGTAGCTCACCTAAGTCTCAGAATCAACCATGCCGCTACGCCCAACGAGGCCACTAGACATACATGTGCCTGTTCAACAAAAATGCACAGCAAGTGTAGTATGAGTACGAAAACAACGCGTACCAAGTAAGTATCCGGTCTAACCTCGAAGAAGTAGTGACGAGAGGTCGACTTCGACACTAACTAGTGGTCCAATAATGTAATACCAATAATGTGAAAAATCATGAATTTTATAAGGTGATTGTAAACTCAATAATCATGAAGCAGGTAAACATTTCTTTTGTTAATAGAAATTTTCAAAATTATTTCCATCTTTTTAAAGATTTACATCCCCGGCCAATGACGCCACATCAATTATCAATAATTCCAAAAACAATCAAGCAAGTCATGCGCAAATCATGCCGAGGTCGTACGACCCGATCCAACATAATATTTAAACTGTGCACTGCCAGAGGATCGAATGGCGCAAACTATAGATGCATCTATTTAATCTGCCGAGGTGTTTGGCCTGTTCCACAAAAGGAAAACACATACAAACAGTCAATCAAGAATTCATCAAGGGGAAATTTTTCAAGGAAATGGCAATCTTCTTTTAATGGTCAAGAAAATTAAGTTTAACCTTTTAGAAATTCATTTACCAAGTTCGATACAATTTAAGCAATTTAAATTGACAATAAAGTTACAAATATCGCAAGTATAGCATGCTTTTGGGTCCTAGACTACCCGGACATAAGCATAATAGTAGCTACACATGGACTCTCGTCACCTCGTGTGTACGTAGGCCCCACAAATAGAAGTACATATTTACTTATTTCACCTATGGAGTTAATTCCCTCATACTGTAACGACCTGACCGGTCGTTTTGCGTTATCGGACCCCGTTCCCCTAAATAAAACTTCCCATAGCGGTATTTTATGATTTATGGCTTGCGGGGACTGGTGGTCCGGGATTCAGAGGTGTTTAGAGTGCAATAGGAACAATTGGATCCTTAAGGTTGGCCTTTAAGGCCAAGTTTGACTTCGGTCAACATTTTGGGTAAACGACCTCAGAATCGAGTTTCGTCGCTACTGGTAGCTTCGTGTGATGATTTCGGACCTGGGCGTATGTTCGAAAAATTTGGTGTCATTCCGAGTTGTATAGGTCGGTTCGGCGCATTGTGAGCGAAGTCTAGAAAACTTAAAGTTCCTAAGTTTGGTTCTTGGGGTTTGGAGGTGTGATTTTGAGTTTTAGTGTTGTTTTGGGTGTTTCGAAGGCTAGAGCGAGTCCGTATTATGATTTGGGACTCGTTGGTATATTTGGACTGGGGCTCGGGTGGGCCCAGGTGCCTCCCGGGCACCTAATGGGGCTAAAAACCAGCTAAAATAGCTGCTAGTGCACCTGTTCTGGTGTGACCGCAGGTGCGGTTGCCCAGTCGCAGGTGCGGGGCCGCTCCTGCGGTCCCCAGCATCGCAGGTGCAACCCCAAGAGGTCTGACCAATTATCGCAGGTGCGGACAAAATTCTGCAGGAGCGGAGTCGCAGGTGCGGTCTCCACTCCGCAGGTGAGGGCCCAGGCTCCCCAGTCCATTTTCGCATGTGTGAGATTTTTCTCGCAGGTGCGGTCCTCGAGCCGCAGGTGGGAAAACACTGTCCAGATAGTGTATTTTTATACACGGGTTTTAAACACATTTTTCTCATTTTCTTCTTCTTCCTTGTGTGATTTCCTCCATTGTTGAGGGACTAACGACCTGGTCTTTTAAGGTAAGTAAACTCTACTCAAAAATTAGCTTCATGCATGGATTATAAGCTAAATTAACTACCTAAAATTTGTGGAAAATCAAGAATTGGGTAGTGACCTAGGGCCTTCGTTAATTTGAGAATTTACTCTCCAATTAGCTATGAAATCAAGTGGAAATCGTATATTTGTGATCCTTAGGCTATGGGTGAGTGTTTCCTTCGAGAATTATTGAAATCCGAGCATGTGGGCCCTGGGACGCATTTTAGAATTTCTTCAAGAATGGTGAATTTTCTAAATGAGTAAGAGAATTTCCACACTTTGAGCATAAATTAATGAATTTGTATAACTTTTGGCTAGTTTCGATTCCTCGGGTGTAGAGTTCGGAGTTTCGGGCGCGTTCTTGGTCCGGGAAATGAATTCGGCACGAAGTGAGTCTCATTTCTAACCTTGTAAGAGGGAATTGTCCCCATAGGTAATTATAAATGGTGGCTTTGTCCTTATTTGCGGGGGTTGCGTACGCATGAAGTGACGAGAGTCCGTGCGCAACTACTATTATGCTTTGTCGGGTAGTTTAGGACTCACAAGCAAGCTTTATGTGTTGAATCTGTGATCTTGTATATGGATTAAGTAGCCTAAAGTCCTCGAATCTCACATGTGAAGGCCTTAGGGGGTATGATTGAAGTTGATATCTCTAAAATTCTCACACTGTTAGTATGTCCCTTGCTAAATTATCTGGAAATCTCCTGCTAAGCATGAATTGGAATTTATATGGGAACCCGAGTCGCATGGATGATTCGCGAGCATGGTAGCCCTAATATTATATTAACCCGAGTTGTAGGTTCGATTCGCGAGCGGGGGTGGACTTGGTATTATATTAACCGTGTCGTATGTTCGATTCGCGAGCGGGGCAGATAGATACATCTATGGTTCGGGCCGTTCGACCCTCGGTAGTGCACATTTACTTTTCACGTTGTAATGACCGTACAGTTATAGCCTGTTATATGTTTTGGTAATTTGTGAGAAGCCCTGTAATTGCAACTGTTGTTTTCATGAAAAGAAAGAAGGATAAATAACTTGCATGCCATGAAAAAAGATGGAGTTAGGGTATTAGTGATTGTTATTTGATGCTCATTTCCTTATTACTTTTCTTTACTGCTACTACTGGTTAGCCTGTACTCATTCCACATTGTCTGACCCTAGTAAGTATCACGTCGACCTCTCGTCACTACTTCTTCGAGGTTAGGCTGGATACTCAACTGGGTACATATCTGTTTATGTACTCATACTACGCTTCTGTACTTAATTGTATAGGTTTTGAGGCTGGTGCATCCTATATCATCTTTTGTATATTCTACTAGATTGCCTATTGACTTGTGACACTAGTTCCTGGCATGCAGATAGTAGACTCTTATTTTGGATTGTATATATTGGATCACGATCATTTCGGTTGTATTTATTTAAATTGGTTAATGTTTCCGCTTTTAATTAAATGATCAAAGTGTAAAAACTTGGTAAGTGTGGGGTTGGTATGTCAAATAAGGGTAACCTCACTAGTAAACAACTGTTGGCTTGCCTGACTCCGGTGTTGGGCGCCATTACGACCTGTGTCATATTTTGGGTCATGACAATATGGTATCAGAGCACTAGGTTCACGTAGGTTTCACAAGTCATGGGCAAACCTAATAGAGTCTCGCGGATCGATACAAAGACGTCTGTATTTATCTTCGGGAGGCTATTGGGTGTTAGGAAACCTCTCTTTATTCATGATCTATAGTGCAATTGATGGTATACTAAATCTCATTCTTCTATTCTCTCATAGATGGTGAGGACGCGTACATCTGGTAAAGGCTGGGGAAGGGCACCGGCTCGAGGTAGGGGACGGGGGCATCCCAGAGCTGTTCCAGTTGCACCACTAGCGAATCCTACTATAGAGGAGCAGAGGGAGGTGCCCCCAGGGGGTCCTGCTCCAGTGGTCTTCGTGACGGCGCCAGGCTTCCAGGAGGTCATGGGCCGTATGTTGAGATTTATGGATACTATGTCCCAGGCTGGTTTATTTCCAGCGGATCTTGCCACATCTCAGGCAGGAGGGGGAGCCCAGAACCCTACTGCCCAGGCCGCAGGCCAGACAACCGCACTTCATCATACCCCGGGTACACTGCCCGTGGGTAGGGTTCAGCCTGTAGTAGCATCACCTGAGCCCAGACCAGCTGCGGACGGCGATCCGCAGAAGTTATTGGACAGATGGACTCGATTGCATCCTCCGGTCTTCGGGGGTGAGCGAGGCAAGGATGCCCAGGATTTCATTGACTGGTGCAGGGACCGGCTGCACAACATGAGGATATTGGAGTCCCATGGAGTGTACTTCGCTACCTTCCAGTTAGAGGGCAGAGCTCGCAGATGGTGGTAGTCCTATATTCTCAGTAGGACAGCAGGTTCTCCTCATATCACTTGGGAGCAGTTCACTCAGATGTTCCTAGACAGATATATTCCACCCTCTGAGAGGGAAGAGCTGTTGTATCAGTTTGAGCAGCTGGAGCAGGGGCAGGGGCAGGGGCAGCTGTCAGTGACAGACTATGAGGCCAGATTTTCATTGTTATCTCGCCATGCACTCATGATACTACCTTCCGATGCTAAGAGAGTGCGGAGATTTGTAGCCGGGTTGCATCCAGGCATTAGGACTAGCATGGCCCGAGAGGTGGAGATGGGGATTCCTTATCAGCTAGTAGTGGAGATTGCTCATAGGATCAAGGGTTATCGGTCGAGGGTCAGGAGCAGGTACAGCCGGATAAAAGAGCCAGATATTCCGGGGATTTCAGAGGTGCCCCAGCTAGGGGCATGGGTCCGTTTGGTAGGGGTTAGCCCAGCAGGCCCCCATATTCAACACCACCACCACCACCTCCTCGTGGTGCTCCAGTGAAGCCTTACTTCAGTGCTATACCAGAGGGTTCTCAGCATCCCCCAGTCATCCAGGGTTCTACTTCAAGGTAGCAGACCATGCCTCCAGTGAGATGTAACGAGTACAGGGAACTCAGCCATATTGAGAGGACTCTTCCCAGGTTTCGGGGCAAGGCAGTGCAGCAGGGTTACCAGCCTATGAGTCCAGTACCAGCAGTTCGGCCACCTAGAGGTGGGGGACAGGTCGGCAGGGGTCGTCCTAGAGGTGGAGGCCAGTCAGGGGGAGGTCAGCCAGCTCCTGTTCATTCTGGCGGGGCTCAGTCCTCCGTTGCTCCAGCTAGATTCTATGCTTTTCCGGCCTGATCAGATGCAGTGGCCTCAGACGCCGTGATCATAGGTATTATTACAGTATGTGGTAGAGAGGCATCAATGTTATTTGATCCAGGGTCCACTTATTCCTATGTTTCGGTCTTATTTTCTCATTTCCTGGATGTCCCTTGAGAGTCCTTGGCTTCTCCTATATGTGTGTCCACTCCTGTGGGCGATGTTGTAGTAGACCGGGTTTACCGGTCCTGTATGGTCACATTCAGCGGATTAGAGACTCGAGCGAATCTCTTATTGCTCGACATGGTTGATTTTGAGATCATATTAGGCATGGATTAGCTATCTCCTTATCATGCCGTGCTAGATTGCCATGCCAAGACAGTTACCTAAGCCATGCCAGAGTCGCCTAGGCTGGAGTGGAGAGGTTCCTCAGTTAGTGCAGCCAGCCGGGTTATTTCATTCTTGAAGGCTCGACATATGGTCGAGAAGTGTTGCCTGGCCTATTTTGCTTATGTGCGGGACACCACCACCGAGTCTCCGACGATTGATTCCGTGCCAGTTGTTCGAGAGTTTTTTGATATATTTCCTTCGGATCTTTCGGGCATGCCTCCGGATCGTGATTGATTTCTACATTGATTTGACTCCAGACACCCAGCCTATATCCATTCCTCCGTACCGTATGGCTCCGAAAGAGTTGAAGGAGCAGCTTGAGGAGTTGTTAGCTAAGGGTTTCATCAAACCGAGTGTATAGCCGTAGGATGCTCCAGTTCTGTTTGTGAAGAAAAAGGATGAGTCTATGCGGATGTGTATTGATTACCGCCAGTTGAACAAGGTTACCATTAAGAACAAGCATCCCTTGCCGCGCATCGATGATTTGTTTGACCAGTTGTAGGGTGCTCGTGTGTTTTCTAAGATTGATTTGAGATCGAGGTATTGATCACGCTCAACTATGTCTTATAGAATGATTTGAGATCGAGGTATTGATCACACTCAACTATGTCTTATAGAAAGACTAAACGGGCGTTGCAAATATAAATTTGGGGTACTAAGCCCAAAGTCGATCCCACGGAGAATTGAACGTATCAATTGAGTCTAAAAAATACTAAACTGGTGTTTAATCAAGTTTCTCAATACTTTTGAATATCAATTTGGTGATGTTTAATTAACTCTACTAACAAAATAATGAACTAATAATTGATTAACAATTTAATGTAAACAATAATAATAAAGGTCTAAGGTTATGGTTTCCCCCGTTGGTGAATTCTTTCTCGGATACTTCTTATAGCTTGATTAATCGTCTCAATCAATCATGAACTCTCTATCTACCATAAATCTCTCTCAAGTAATTATGATAATTTACTAGACGCACTCTCTCAAGTTACGCTAGCTAGATT